>BROG01001168.1:0-111041 GCA_030159075.1 Atrina japonica
TGGGTACACTGTTACCGGGTTCTCTCCTCCACCATTAAAAACTGCCCGCCACCATATAACTGCAGAAAAATTGTTGAGAGGGGCAAACTTTTCAGCACTTATTAATATGAAAATTTATTTGTAAACAAACTTTGCATTGTATCAAAATGTAAACGATTTTCCCTTGTGTTATTATCAGCTAAAGATTTAGAAATTTAATCATTGATGATACCTAATTCTTTACACAGAATAAACGTGCCATTTTCACGGCATCTTGTCCCCCCCCCACCACCACCAAAAAAAAAAAAAACTTTACTCGCCCTCTTTGAAAATTCCTGGATCTGCCCCTTATACATCTGTCAGTTAAATGAAATATTTGACCGGAATAAAAACGAGTCGCAATGTGATATTTAACTCTCTGGCCTTTTAAATTTTGTGTCTGGAAGCTAGAAAGTAGCCTACCTCATCGGACTTCTTGATTAATATGTCAACGAAATATTTCAACGTTAAAGAGGTCATAATTCAGTGTCTGGAGGATACTAGACCAAAATTCTCTCCCGATTTTAAGTAACTTTTTTGCTGATCAATGTGATCTACCTTCAGATTACACGGCGTATTTTCTCGTCTTGACGCGGAAGAATGCTTGTACAGGCTCCCAAATTAGAAAAAAAAATATTATTGTTTTTATTAGATACATAAAACACGGCGCCTTTTGAAATCTTGCCTGACAATTAATTCAACACTTAAAATTATGTGAAGTAACCAGGGAGAGTGTGTCCCTAAAGTTTATAAAATAGTTGTGAAACCCTTATTTTTTTACATAAACAGTCGGAAAATTTTAAACAAATTTCCCAAAGATTTTCGTAGATAGTTTACACCTACTCCATCTTTGAATCATCAGTCATCAGTCTTTTGTTGATGTATGCATTGCATCACACAAATGGTTATAATTTTATGTCACCGAATTAAAAACAAATTTCCCAGATATTTTCGGCGAATTAATTTTAAATTTACGCTATTCTAACTTTGAATCATAAGTGTATGTATTGCATTACAAATAGATATAAGTTTATGTCACCACGCTAGAAAACATCCATCATTTATTGTTTTCTAGATCCAAAACTGTTGTATTATTAATTGCATAATCAAAAGGCATATGAAAACATTTTTAATGGGTAAATCATTTTTTTAAAAATGCCACCACTTTTGATTTGCTTTCTACGCCAATGATTTAGTTGTAAGCTTCTTACTTCGTGTACACCCTCATCACGAAAGGCGTAAAATTATAAAGAACACTCACTGTAAAAGCGTAAGTCCATACCATTAGTCCCAATGTGTAGCACTTCATTTGTTGACGTTTCCCTATCATTATTGCTGACTGAAACAATTACTCAAGCCTTTTGCACTAATTTCAAAAATATGTAGTAAGAAATAAAAACAATAAAGTTCCATTTTACGAGCTGATGGTACATCAACTTAGACATGTCGGCGTACTGGCTCTCCAATCACAAAGACAAAGCACAATTTCACTAGGAGGTTAATTTCACATCTCAGTGGCAGGATATAGCAAATATATGTGTATTTCATAAAAAAATCAACATTTACATTAAAATTTTCAAATCACACTTAAATATGTAAATATCAATGTTTTGTATTTCAGGGAAAAAATAGCAATTCGCTTTAGATATATATCCAGAGGTTTGTCCAATAGAATTGTATGCAAAGTTAATCAAATATACCATTTAGTCCTACACATGTCAAAAACAAGAAATTATCAATAATACAGAAATATATATATATATATATATATATATATATATATATATACATATATATATATATATATATATATATATATATATATATATATATATATGTCTATATCTAGACATAGAACACTCTATGGTGGGCGACAAGATCCCTCTGGGATCTCGTTATACGAGTTACACATAAAGTATTTATGTAATCTGCTATGAAGCTACATAACGCACATATCATATGATACATATGAAAGAAACTGTTTTAAAATTAAATAAAAACATAAAAAATTATTCTTTGATCGCTCTTTATTCTTAAAGACATAGTTCAATATAGTAAACGCGTGTTCGAGTACTCAATTTGTTCAATATCGCGTTCGATTCGCTTTGATGGACACATCACGCTTTTCTGGAGTTTCGAGCCTAAGCAACATAATATTTTTTTACAATTTTATAAGATTTATCAATGAAATATAAGCGTTACTTTTCACTGATATTTTTCATTAATTAAACTGTAATTTGATTGGCTTAGTGAAGAATATCAATGTAAACTGTGATCTTTTTTCATTAAACCAATCAAAATACAGTGCCAGATCACTAATAAAAATCCAATTAATTAATCTCATCTATAATGTAATGATAATTTTTAATTAAACTGATCACAATTGCTTAAAAATGGTGATGCCGTGGTAAAAGCTTTTGAACACTTACTGTAGATATGATGTAGCAAGAAGGGATTTTCGTGTGAGCTATTTATAACGCCGTATCGAAGCTAAACAAAATGACTCCGTACAGACTTATTCTGTCTCGTCTAAAAAGCAGGCAATATTATATTTAGATGGAGTGGATTTAAGTGGTCGAAAGGCAGTGGAAATGTTTAATGTATCCACTATTTAGGTCAGTAGTTCAAAAGTTTTTAAAAAGATTCAGTGAAACTGAAGATACATTACAGAAAATGAACATCGGATTTGGCGAACTTCGAAGCGAGTTTGCTGCCCAGGTCTATCGATAACATTGATATTCGAGGATTCAAAACCACAGGGGCGCGGAAATCTATTTAAGAGCGTAGGCCAAAATATTTTCCTCCAGGCTCCAGTTTTCAATGAGCATATTATTTCTGAGCCCCTGTGTCAAAACGTGGTTTGTTTGCATTTCACAAGCCGTAGACTAGGCCACATGTACAGAACATCGGGTAAATCTAGGAGCCGAACAAAACTTAATTGGAAAATGTAATGAATAGAATATTTGACAATTGTTTTAAATAGCATGTTTATTACATCGAGTGAGGCAGGAGAATACATATTTAATCTACGCACATCTATTGTAATGCCACTATTTATAGGCACCCAGTGCTACGCACAACTAAAATGTTTATATTATACTTCTTCTGAGCCCGAGGTTCCCGATATCTGCCTGAGGGCCGAAGGAATATTTTGTCATGTGTCTAAATTACAAAATAGAACACATAAGAAGATACAGCAATAACAACATACTTTCTAATTACAATATTCCAGCCGACAAAGAATTAAAAATCAGTTTCATGATTTTGGATGACACCGAACCAGTAGACGATGTAATATACCGGTGTCATACGATAGTTTTACCCCGCGATAGAATGACCCCGGGGTCATTTTTACGCAGTTTACTGTCGCGATAAAGTGACCCTCCTTGCGATATTTTGCCCCCCTCAGTGCGATTAATTGAACCCCGCCCCCTCCGCGATAAAATGACCACCCTATCTAAATTTTTCAAAAAATGTCTATTGGCATGTTTCTTCGTATAGAATCACTATTTCATGGCAATACAACCATAATGTTTTCTGTATTTGTCAGTACTAGAGGGGGGGGGGGTTCAAAATATCGCGGCTGCGATTAAACGATCCCCTATGAAAATTTTTCTACAAATTTGTATTGAAATGTTTCGTAAATTAGAATCAACATTTCATGACCATATGGTCATAACTTTTGCTGAACATGTGAATACCAGGAAGGGGGAGGGGGGGGGGGGGCAAATATTGCAACCGCGATAAAATGCCCCCCCCCCCCCCCCCCCCTATAATTTTTTTCTATAAATGCTTTTTGATATGTAAATTCATTTAGAATCAATATTTCATGGTTAACAAAGCATAAGTATTTCTGAATATGTCAATATTTCATGGCTATACAACCATAATTATTTTTGAATTTGTCAGTACTAGGGGGTGTCAAAATATTGCGGCTGCGATAAAATGCCCCCCTATGAAAAGTTTTCTAAAAATGTCTTTTGGCATGTTTCTTCATTCATGGCGTAATTATTTCTGTATATATCAGTACTAGGGGCGGGGGTCAAAATATCGCGGCTGCGATATTTTGAACCCCTTACTATTAACATATTCAGCAAAAGTGATCACCACATGGGGATGAAATATTGATTCTAAATGAAGTTGCATATCAAAAAATCATTTATAGAAAAATTTTCATATGGGCGTCATTTTATCGCTGTCACGATAATTTGACCCCTCTCTGATATTCACATATTCAGCAAAAGTGATGACTACATGGGCATGAAATATTGATTATAAATAAACATGCCAATAGACATTTAAAAAAAAAATCATAGGTGGGGTCATTTTATCGCACTCGCGATATTTTGACACCCCCACCATAGTATTCACATAATCAGAAAAAGTGATAACCACATAGGCATGTAATATTGATTCTTTATGAAGAAACATGCCAATAGACATTTTTAGATAAATTTTCATAGGGGGTTCATTTTATCGCTTCGGCGATATTTTGACACCCCTCTAGTACTGACATATTCAGATATAATTATGGTTGTATAGCCATGAAATATTCACATATTCAGATATAATTATGCTTGGATAGCCATGAAATATTGATTCTAAATGAAGTTACACGCCAAAAACATTTATAAAAAATTTTCATGGGGGGGGGGGGGGTCATTTTATCGCAGCCGCAATATTTTGATCCCCACCAGTATTAACATATTCAGCAAAAGTGATCACCACATGGGCATGGAATATTGATTCTAAATAAAGTTACATATGAAAAAACATTTATTGGAAAATTTTCATAGGGGGGTCATTTTATCGCAGTCGCGATATTTTGACCCAACCCCCTCTAGTATTCACATATTTAGCAAAAGTGATGACCACATGGACATGAAATATTGATTATGAATGAAGAAACATGCCACTAAACTTTCTTAGAAACATTTTTATAGGGAGGTCATTTTATCGGAGTTGCGATATTTTGACCCCCTTAGTATTCACATATTCAGCAAGAGTGATCACCACATGGGCATGAAATATTGATTCTATATGAAGTTACATATCAAAAACTATTTATGGAAAAATTGTCATGGGGGATGTCATTTTATCGCAACCGCGATTTATTCTTATCCCCCCCTTAGTATTTATATATTCTTAATGTCGAAACATGCCAATAGACATTTCTAGAAAAAATTCCATAGGAGGTAATTATATAGCAGCCGCGATATATTGACACGCCTGTAAAATTGAAATTTTCTATTGCGAACTCCCTGGCGATAAAATGACCCCGGAAGTCACTTTATCGCGCGATAAAGTAACCCCGGAGTCATTCTATCGCGATAAAATGACCCCGGGGATCAAAATATCGTATGACACCGGAAACGAATGACACTGGAAACTCTTCACTCTTTTCATTGATCGCAATATAAATAGAGAATTCCGAAGAGGGATGCATTACGAGAATATTTAATGCATCGGGCGTGTCATTATGGCATATAAGTAGTTATAGGCAGCTCTCCGACGCGCCATTTGAATTTTGCCGCCAGGGGGCGCTTTTTAACGGTTTTTGATGACGTCATCAGAATGCTGGCTTCTGATTGGTCAATTCAAATGGCGCGCCGGAGAGCCGCCTGTGACGTCACAACCGGAAGTGCGTCATACCGGAAGTGAGGTCATACCGGAAGTGCGTCATACCGGAAGTGAGGTCATGTTGTCATAGCAATAAGTAGAAAGAGCCAATCGTTGAGCTTGGAGGCGTGTCTATGACCGGAAGTGGAAGGTTGTGGGGGCGGCCATCTTGGCTAAGGAGCCAATGAGAGCCTTCGTTACAAGAGGTTGGGGTCACGAGAGTTCACGAGAGGTCACGTGAGTTTGCGAGAAGTCAACGGGGAAGAGAGAGAAGTTGGGTTTTTCCAGTTTTGAGCTGAGAGTGAATCTATTTTTAGAACCGAAAGTTTGGGTTTTTTTCAGTTTTGAGCTGAGAGTGAATCTATTTTTAGAACCGAAACTTTGGGTTTTTCCAGTTTTGAGCTGAGAGTGAATCTATTTTTAGAACCGAAACTTTGGGGTTTTCCAGGTTTGTGAAACTAGCAGTTGGTGGCGCCACCGTCGTTAAGAGTGTGCGAGTGCGCATGTGCGAGAAGCGGTAGGCCGAGCCCGTCACTGTTAGTCGTCGAGAGTTCTGTTTCAAGTGCGCAAGCGCGAGAAGCTGTAGGCCGAGCTCGACTCAAGCTTGTACTAAGACTTGTAGAGTAAATGTATAGTGATGGGTCTAAACATATAGTAATAAAAATTTCAAACACTCACCCTATGCTGGTAGTGGTTTTTTCTGACGATGTTGACTCTTCGAGCTCCGGATTGCAAATGAGCTCTCAGAGGTCTAACTGAACCTATACTCTAGTCATGTGACTTTTTTTTTGTTTCTATTTTTAGTGCATGAAAAATAATCTTGTCCTATCTAATAAAAAATGAAACACTCACCCTATGCCAATAGTAGTAGTTTTTTCTTATGATGTTAACACCTCGAGCTCCGGATTGCAAATGAGCTCTCAGAGGTCTAACTGAACCTCTCTCTAGTCATGTGACTTTTTTTGAGATAATTCTATTTTTAGTGCATAGAAAATTAAAAAATGAAACACTCACCCTATGCTAAAAGTAGTGGATTTTTCTTATGATGTTAACACCTCGAGCTTCGGATCTCAAATGAGTTTTCACAGGCTGAACTGAACCTCTCTCTAGTCACATGACTTACTATATTTAGACTTTTATCTAATGAAGTGAATACATCATAACAAAAACATCTCATAGAGTTTGTGATACTATTACTCCGTCTCATAGTTTCTCAATGGTGTTTTTACACCCTATAACTCTTGTACCTTTGTGTCTACCGTGTACTAGTACTATGTTTACACTATAGGTGTACACCTTATACCCAGATAAAAATACATAAACAACAAAAATAATTTTGTTTTTATGTTTTAATTTTCCCCATGAAAAAAAGGAAATCAAACTGTATTTTCGCAGAGGGTTAGGGGCTTATCCCTCTGGAAAATGTACAATACTTGAATGAACAAATTAAACAATTCTTAAACTGTCACTTCATTATGGAGACGGGGTGCCAGTTCCATCAAACGATACACCGTATCCCAAAGTCGGCTTCGGTCTGTTTCTTTGTGCCATTGAGTAGCTCTCCAATCTGGGCAGTAGAATTTCTGTTTGTAGACGTCTCTAAATGCTTTAGGAATACTGGATTTCTCTAAACTTTCTTCAAATTTTTCCAAAATGTTCATTTCGTTCACCGTGTCTAGAGCCTCGTCAAAGTAGTGAAACATCATTGTGCCGTCATCATACATCATCAGGCAGGAATGTTGCTTTTTGACTCGGATGATCAATCTCACAACCGTAACAATGAGTGTTGGCTACTTCGTAACATCTTGTTTAATATGGCTTCTGCGTACACCATGTGCCATTGACTATCAATGGATTGACTGTAGCTCTGCTCCATGTTGTAGTTGATGTTGACGAAAATAACTAGTGTAGTGGTCCACAAGCAAAAATTCATCTGGTCCGTTTCAAGTCTGAACTGCAGTTTTAATAGCTGAGTGAATCACGTGACATCCCATCTATTTTTAGTTGCTTGTACACAATTGTCTCTCGATCATGTCACGAGTTATACCGTAGATCTCCCAATAGATAGGATTTTGACGTAATGCACTTACATCTTCTGTAAAGGTTTCTAATACACATAAGCGGTCTGCCGTAAAAATCTCATCATCAAACATATGATACACAATCCCTATAAAATGTGTGGGTGTTTTCACTCCACGTACATAAGTATTCCAATCAGGAGTACATCGTATCTGATGTTTCATTCTTCTGCGTAATAGAGAACAGCAGATCATCCATACAGTTGCAATCATGATTTCTCTCTGTGTGCACTCTGATGGGATGTCAGTCTATGTCATACCCATCAGGTCACGTGATCCCATGAATCGTATCTCTGTACTCGCTTCCCATTTCCTATGTTTTCTCTTATTTCTTTTCTCTCATTTCTTCTCTCTCTCTCTCTCTCCACATGTTCACCTTTCTCTCATTTCTTTGTCTCTCTCTCATTTCTTCTCTCTCTCTCCACATGTTCACCTTTCTCTTATTTCTGTTTTCTCTCTCTCATGCACACCCCCATCTTTTCTTTTTACATTATGTTGTTTTTTAACTCATAAATAACTCATACACAAGTCTATTCACTCAACATTTTATTACCCCGCTCAAACTAGAAGTAGTTCTTGGAGGATTAGGGCCGTCCCTCTAAGACTACGTACAGTGATACCAAAAAGCAATATTAAATCATCAACAAAGAGTTTATTACGTCTCACTCTCACTACTACGGTTGATCTTGCCCATACAGCGCGGAGCAAAAGAACGTCAGCTTTTGTCCTAGATCGGTCGGTTCGGATTCCTTGACGTAATTAAAACCCATACTTGTCGTGACTGACAGGACTGATACACGGTTGATTTAGGTACAGGTATGCGATATTGCTCTCTAAACCATCTCCAAACAAAACGATCGTTTAGTAAAGGATCCAATGTTTCTTCTTCTTGGTCTAGGCTGAGGACTTAACGATTGAAATAAAACATGGCTAGGGACACCTCGATGTCTTTGACGTAAATAATACACACAGTAATGTCCACAAACTTTGGTGCGAGGGTGTTGATACATCTGCTGATTATAAATCACTCGATCTGCATGGCGTTTCATAAACTGATAGATATCAGGATAGATCCATGGAGGTAGCCCATAAGAGTCAAAATATTCAGCAGTCTGATGACCTATGAAATGAATGGCAACCCAATGCTCTCCTGGTTGATCGTGAGGATCTGTATTAACGATAAATGAATGTTTGCCATAAGGTAGATAGTCCGGTAAAACGTCTCTGGGGTATACTCCGCCGAACGAAGGTCCTACATAAGGGTCTCGTGATAAAATACTATTGAGTTGATGAGCATTCAAGCCTTGAATACTTTGCAATGGTTTCAATAGTCTATAGCCACTTCTCTCTGTTTGTTGATTTCTAATACGTTATCAAATTCTCCATAGACAATGCAGTTCACACTCTCTGCTAAAGCTTCAGCAAATTGAAGTTCGATGCGTAAATTTCCTGTTTTTATCCAGTGTAACTTGCTCTGATCATTGTCTTGATCAGCTGTCAAATCAAAACACCACAAGGGTAAACCCTCTTCTATAGTTGTCAATGGTCACGGAAGGGGCCCAGTCTTCTCCTAATCGACCTAATCTTTGATATAAGCTCAAGTATGAGCGCAAGTACAAGTTGTTTTCAAAGTCAGGTTCTAAAGGACGAGTGCAAAGACTTTCTCCATTGATACTAACATCCACTTTATTGACATTAAAATGTTGAAAATAAAAAGGATTCTTTGTCGCATCCCCATTGAAAGCGGCATTGCTCACCATACCTACTACTATACGTTTTGGCATTTGACCTTGATACAAATGATCTGTAATCTTTGTACGTGTACCAGCAGGAATGGTAAACTTCTACACGTCTCAAGGGGAAATTTAGCAGTACTGGTATTCATCTGTTCGTTCATCTGATTCAGTAAGGTTGCAATGGGTTTCACTTTACGTACCACTAGATACATTTGCAATATCTTCAAATAACCTAATTCACCTCCTCCACACATCATGTAAAAGGGTTCACGACTTCTATTAAACCTTAGACGTACATCTATACCATTAGGTAGAAATCGTTTCTGTTCAAACAGATCCAAATGGAGACGATCCATCATATTAAAGGTTTTACTTTCACTGATACATTCATGACGATCAGCTAATCCTGAGTTTTTCTCGGCGACATCATCGGCATGAGGATTCAACTTGTCAAATCGTCCAGGTTGATCCTTGTTGTACCATAAACTGGTAGCACTAATCTGATATTTTAGCGTTTCGTTAGAAAAGGACAGCAACTTTTCGAGATAAGCTCGATAGGGATAGGTATCGGTTCCAGGAGTGATCACTTTTCCATTTAGATTACAATCGATCTCGGAAAACAAACTATGCATCAAATTGTTGACGGGAGTGATTTGAGTATCATTTGCTAGATCAGTTCCATCTTGTTTGACGATTTTAGCTTCTACGTACACATAGGTCTGGTTCAAATCCAAATACTCATCGCCTTGTCCTTTGATTTCAAACTCAATAGGAGCAGATTGTGTATTGACACTAGAGATGGGGTAATATTCCACCCATCTTCCTTCTTCTAAGGTTACATTGGTGGGAGGGACATTAAACAACTCTAAAGCTTCACTACTACACTCACAGGAATCTTTTTGCATCATCATCTTGTTAGTCAAAGATATCTTGCTCTCTTCCGACCTGTTTAGATTTACTTGTAGAAGTAGACTGAAAGGGACGGCTCGTTCGTTTCTTTTTTATACTACTGTTCGTATGACTCGTTGTTCCTGTTCGTTTCTTGCCTGCTAAAACGAGAAGCGACATGAGAGGGGGCACGAGCTAATGTTTTCTTAGGACCCGTCATTAAGTTGCTCACGGCTTCTTTTCCTCGTTGAACAAGAGCATTTTTCAATGAACGTTTATTTTGTATCACATCCATACCCGTATTCAAAGCAAATTTAGCTATATGAGGAATGGCTTTCGTCATGGTAGGTTTGAGAAAGTCTGACCAAATACCTTTGCCATATTGCATATCCGATGCTCTAGGACTAAATGCTCCTACGAGTGTATTGACGATATTCCCTGCAAGTCTTAATGGATTGATGATCCCACCCTCTCTGAGGAGAGATCAGACCATGAGTTGTTCTCGTTAACGATTGAGTCAGTTTAGGGAAGAGAAGCCCATAGCCTTTCTGACGGGGTACCCCTTTATGAACGATGAGTGTCATAATGTGTCACTATCAATACAGTCCTTAGGAATGGATTCAAACGTAGGAACTTGAAGTCTTTATAGATTCAATGATTTGCTTTCGAAGGTAGTTTCATACTAGGATTAGGCATGATGTACCCCATACATCCACTTAACATAACCATCCAGAACTGACTATTGGCATCTTTCAAAGCCAAATGAACGACGCAAGCTATGATGATAGTAAAGGCAAGAATGACTTGAACAAAGAATACAATTTCATTCCGAGGTATCTTTTCTCCGCACCATTTCCAAGTAGTACTAGGCGTGTGACTCACTCTATCGGGTGTTTGCTCGGTGGGCTCATTGTTAACTCTGATAGACACTCGGCTTACCGAGTCTACTGGTCGATCAAGTTGGATTTGGGGGGGGATCCATGAATCAAAAGTAGAAGGATATCCTTTCTAATGTACCTTCACTTCTTCTATAACTCGATTTTTACCTACACGTCTTTTTCTATGATCGAGAATCTCGTCGACTTCATAGACATCATCTGTTTTCACAACGGGTTGTAATTCAGATTCGTAAAACGTACCTTCCAATTGTTCTTGGTGATCATCCTGGATGTAATACACATAAGGATAACGATCAGGTACTCGTTTCTCGACCGTGAACAGTTCCGTGGTCCAGTTAGGTAAGTATCCCTTATCAAATGTACGCTTTACTTTACTGATACGTACGCGATCACCTGTATGAAACTTGGGCAATGGACGGTTTTTAGAAGGGGTACCATATAAGGTCTCCCAGACTTCTAACACATTGGAAGGATTGACTTCTATGGGACTTCTACCGATACTACGATGATACGATTGATTATAAGCTTGAACAATCTGAGGGGTAGAACGTCAACATATCGACGTGAACGAGTATGAGTAAAATATCTCCACATGCGAGCTTTTAGGGTCCTTTGAAAGCGTTCTACAATACTAGCTTTTGTTTCTGTATTGTCTGTCGTAAAGAAATGAATATCATGAAACGTATGACGAAATTCACGATTCAAAAACTCTTTTTTCCTTTATCGGATTGTATACGAATAGGACGTCGTCCTTTAGCTTGTTTTAATACAATGCTTGAAACCCTCGTACCATTTCTTTGGCAGATTTATTTTTCAAAGGGATGACCCAAGCATATTTAGATAGAACATCAATGACACATAAGAGAAACGTATACCCATCATTGTGTGTCTTGATGTTGGATACATCCGCTAAATCTAATTGCCATTGTTCATCCATATCGGTCACTCTCGTTTTGGTTACGAGGAAACTTTCTCTTGATAGATTTATGAAGCGTATACGTGTCTTGTTCTTTCAACCATTGTTTTGACTTCATTTAGAGAAATGGGGTACTTTCGACGTTTCACTTCTCTCGATAGAGAGGTTGTACACCTGCATAACCACCCCGATTAGAAGGATCATAATAGATGGATGCTAATTTGGCATTTTGCGAAGATTTTGAGTTTTGATCCATTCTGGAAGATGAGAACTCTTTTTAGATTTTTTAATGGTAGACCAGGCCGTAGGAGTCAATCTTTGCCAATCCTTCACCATTTTCTGACTAAGGGGTGTCTTTGCAGAATCTTTTATGTCAGTAGAAGGAAGAGTAGGCATAGCGTCATAGAAACCCTGTGTCATCTTCATCATCATTTTCCAGAGGTTTAGGGGTACTCATAGCCTTTGGTTTTACAATAGGTTGATTCATCACTTTGATATAATTAGGGTTACGTATCCAATCACGAGGAACATTCGATTCCACTAATCCTTTTACAAAACTATCAAGTCCCGAGGGTTGATACCCTTTTCTAGGTTGTGTTCGTAAAGCATCAGTTACGAGATCGACCATATTGGTCCCAGGGACGGTCTTTCCTTTGTATTGTATTTGACCGTCTTTTTCCCATGTTAGTACATCAGAATGTTTCTTGAGATGTTTAAATAACAGAGGGACTTTTGGTTTTTAATGGAGCAGTGACACTGGATGAAATAGCTGTCATAAGATCTTGATCATCAGAAGACATTTCAGTTTTTAACATCATCTTTGACTTCTTTGACTTTATCTGTTTTCAGAGACCAAGGTCTCTCTTCTACAGGATGACGAGCTTGTTGTAGATACGTACGGTATCGATGAAGTTCTTGACCAAACTTGGCTACCTTAGCTTCAGGAGTCAAATCATCACGATCTACAATCGTATCTAATTCATTACCTAAACGCACCGAAGATGCTACTTCAGGTGTATGAGGCAAAGGATTTAAACTTCTTTCTCTCCATTGTTTGAGTTCTTCCATGGTCCTCTCGGGAACTAAGATCATTTTTTCGTGTGCTCATGGTTATAGAATAGATTTTAAGACAGGAGAAGCTATGGCTCCTAGGAATTGGCGCTAATAAGGGTAAGAAAGGTAACACACCACCCTGTTGATTCGTTAGAATTCGACGTCGTTGAGGGACAGTCAATTGAGGATGAACTGTTTTCTTAAGACCCGTTTCTTTGAACCCAAGTGTTGTTTCTGGCGTTTTGTTAAAGGAATCACTCCTTTTAAAGATGTTATACACCACTTCACAAATTTTCATGATCGTATCATCAGGGGCATACCGTAAGATCATCTTTTTAAACTCAATAGGATACTGCTTTTGTCCTTAAGACTTTAATCAAAGCAGCATGAGATTCAAGCCCATGCTTACTTTTTTTCGTGGTGCCATGATGTCACTACAACTAAGTATTCTATACAAATGACTCAATACATGATCTGAGGTAGTTTTATAAACCTATATCAACATAGGATGTTGAAGTCGTTTATGATCTTGAAGTTCTTTACTCGTAGTAAAAAGAGCCCGACACCATAGACATTTGTAGCTATTCATATATGAAGTAGCCTGTGTCTTAGGCTGACTGGTGATGGGAGATCCAAAGGTAGAAGCAAACGAAGGTAAACGAGTAGACTTTGGAGTAGATGTAACATGTTTGTTTCGCTGAGATGATACATCTTTAGCAGTTAAAGGTTTTGGTAATAAGGGAAATAACAAAGACTGCTTGGGAGTATTAGTAAGAGTAGACTTCTTAGGTACATTCAGTGCCTGTAGGACTGCTTTAGTCTTAGTAATAGAAGGTTGTTTCCGTTGTGTAATTTTGATATTAGGTCTACCAGGAAGACGTATAGGTTGTCCAAAGATAGATGTTTTGCAGTAGCAGAAGTTCCTGCTACAGGACTGTTGGTTACAGGTGGAGACGGTATTCGTGTAGGAGTAGCCTGATTCATTGTATTAGCTTCACGAATCTGTTTCAGATTTAGTTTTAGAATCAATGGTGGGTTCTTCTTCTTAGGACTCTTCTTCTTAGGACTCTTCTTCTTCTTAGGACTCTTCTTCTTTTTAGGGCTCTGCTTTCTCTGCTTAGGAGTGGGGGGGTGTTTTTTTCTTTTTAGGTGCAGTGTTCTTCTTGAGACGACTAGCCCACTGTAACAGGGATCGAATGATTACCCCACCTAAGAACCCTGCCCCTCCTCGTTTTAAGATAGCAGTTTTCTTATCTTCTTCATCAGCTTTTGGGTCAGCAATGATTTTTAAATGATCAGCATTTCTCTGTATTAACGATGCTGTAGGTTTAGTCACTGGAATGGTACCAGACAGAAGATTTTTAGCTCCCATACCAAACCATTTCAATAAAGCGTCTCTACCTAATTCTAACAGTTCTTGACGTCTGACGGGATCTTTCTCCAATTGTAATTTTCTTTAGAGTAGTCACCAGTTTACTGGTGGGCTTTAGGTAAAGGATTCATGATTCTACGTTAACAGGAATACGAGAAATGACACCCTAGAGAAAGTGACTGTCTACTTATAAGGTGTATACAACACTATTCCTCCCGGTAAACCAAGGATGAAACAGATCTGATCTTAATCTTAGATTATCAGGGGTAGACGATGTGAGATCAATCAAGAGATAACCATGAGGACGATTTGTAGCATCGTGATAAGCATGGTTTAAACCTGGTAGGTCTAATTGACGTGATAAGCTGGTCACTTGAGATTTATCTCTAGGATTCTTAAACAGGACGAGATAATGAGCATTCAGACTTATGGTACGATATTGTTTAGCACGATCAAACAAGTTTTGAGTGATGTAGATCACACTTGTGTTTCGATGATGAGCTTTTACGTGTAAACCATTCTACGATAGAATCGAGAGCTTTACTACTCGTCATATCATCAAAGACAAGTAGGTGACGACGAGTTGGATCAGAAACTAAGACTTCGTCATCCTCAGGTATATTTTGAACGAAGTGAACTTGATGTTCCCGTTGTAAGATTTCATAAGCAGGTTGCCATTCACGATAACACCATACAATTTTGTCGGGAGGGGAATGAATCCATTGATCCTTCCATTCTATCAACTGTTTTTTTTTTATCAGTTTTCCCTGATTTGGTAGGTCCCGCCACAACCATGGTAAATTCATGCTTTAATTGTATCGTATCAGGAGATATGGACTGATAGTAGGCCATTTTAATACTAGTCATGAAACTGAGAGATGTAGTATTATATACATGGTCACTTCAGTCATGTATTATATACATGGTCACTTGAGTGGTGTATGCATAAAACATCTAAGGTATAAGACAAAAACGTTCCGAGTAGTAGTAGTAGGAGTCATGAAACAACTCATACTCCGAATAGACCTCTGACGTCATTGATTGCGTGCGCGTTCATAGTCTCTATATAAACCAGACATTTGGTGTGACTCGGTATCAGTTCATCATCACCATGGACAGGTTTGGAGATATTCCAAGTGAAACAGATTTTGTCAGAGGAATTCGTCGGTGTTCGTCGCCGAAACGAAAAGTGACAGTAGTGCGGCCTACTCCCCGTCGACCAGCATTTTTAGACCGTCCGCCGCCACCGCCACCTTGCAGCTTTAGGGTACCACCCCCTAGACCTCCTGCACCCAGGGCTGTACCATCAGCACCTCCACTGCCTGAGCTGCAGTATACTATGGCTCAGGCAGATTTGAGACTTCTGAGGCTGCAGGAACAAGAAATTGGACGACTGATAGAAGAAAAAGAATTGCAAGTCAGTCAGTTGCGACGTCTGATGGACGGGGAATAGGGGTTTTTAAACCCGAAAAAACAAACGGCCCTTTTCAGGGCCACCTAACTTACACGAAAAGAAACCTTAACTGAAACGATGCAGTTTTTGTGTTGTGTTATACTATAGTGGTAAGTCTAGTAGTAAGTAAGTTATTTCTTTTTACTTGATTGAACAAATTTTATGAGATAGAAATCAATTCTAAAAATAGTAACATTAAACACTTGAGAAAAAGTTTAGTTAGAGATAAAAAAATTCAAAACGAGGCAATTCTAAAAATAGTAACATTAAACACTTGAGAATAACTTCAGTTAGACTACTGAGAGCTCATTTGGCAGGGTTAGGGTTAAACATCGTCAGAAAAACTCTCTCTGGGTGAGTGTTTAATTTTTTATTTTATATACAGTAGTACAAGAAATATAAAAACTTGTTGAAACGATGTAATTGAACAACTTCATACTTTAGACTTTACTACTTGTGTCACTTTGTCACTTGTGTCACGTTGAGACTTCATAACTAAGAACGGTACACACGTTGCAAACTTTGAGAACGGTACACACTTGATCACTTTGACAAACTTTGAGTACGTTACACACTTTCATGTTCTATGGTTCTCACTCCTGCCGTGAGATTAGTCAGTCCCTGGAAACTAGATATCCCATGATTCCATACCCAAGATGGCTACCCTTCCTAACCTTTCTGTTTCGCTACCCACCCACCCCTCCGGTTTAATGCCTACAGCCCATAAAGAGTCATAGCCCCTTTTGTTCCACCCCTATACTTTATACCGAGTAATCACCCTTTGTTTCATCGATACGTCTATACAGAGTGATCTCCCTTTGCCCATCTCTAAAGTCTATACAGAGTAATCTCCCTTTGTTTCACCTATAAAGTCTATACAGAGTAATCTCCCTTTGTTTCACCTATACAGTCTATACAGAGTGATCTCCCTTTAGTCCTACTCATACAAGCTATACAGAGTAATCTCCCTTTGTTTCACCTACACAGTCTATACAGAGTGATCTCCCTTTGCCCCATCTCTACAGTCTATACAGAGTAATCTCCCTTTGTTCCACCTATAGAGTCTATACAGAGTAATCTCCCTTTGTTTCACCTATACAGTCTATACAGAGTGATCTCCCTTTAGTCCTACTCATACAAGCTATATACAGAGTAATCTCCTTTGTTTCACCTGTAAAGTCTATACAGAGTGATCTCCCTATTGTACATACTCGTCACTCTACAAGCCTTAGTACAAGTCTTAGTTCAAGCTTGAATCGAGCTCGGCCTATCGCTTCTCGCGCATGCGCATGATACACAACTCTCAACGACGGTGGCGCCACCAACTACTAGTTTCACCGACGGTGGCGCCACCAACTACGAGTTTCACAAACCTGGAAAAACCCAAAAGTTTCGGTTCTAAAAATAGATTCACTCTCAGCTCAAAACTGGAAAAACCCAAAGTTTCGGTTCTAAAAATAGATTCACTCTCAGCTCAAAACTGGAAAAAACCCAAGTTCTCTCTCTTCCCGTTGACTTCTCGCAAACTCACGTGACCTCTCGTGAACTCTCGTGACCCCAACCTCTTGTAACGAAGGCTCTCATTGGCTCCTTAGCCAAGATGGGCGCCCCCACAACCTTCCACTTCCGGTCATAGACACACCTCCAAGCTCAACGATTGGCTCTTTCTACTTATTGCTATGACAACATGACCTCACTTCCGGTATTGACGCACTTCCGGTATGACCTCACTTCCGGGTATGACGCACTTCCGGTTGTGACGTCACAGGCGGCTCTCCGGCGCGCCATTTGAATTGACCAATCAGAAGCCAGCATTCTGATGACGTCATCAAAAACCGTTAAAAAGCGCCCCCTGGCGGCAAAATTCAAATGGCGCGTCGGAGAGCTGCCTATAACTACTCATATAAATAGGTAGTGATAACTAGCACACAGACACACACACACACACACACACACAGACACACACACACACACACACACACACACACACACACACACACACACACACAGACATATACATTTGTTTGCGTATTTTGTGTCAAAATGCGTGATTCGAGCATGTGTTTGCAAGTTTGTGAACAATGGCAATATCCTTTTTTTCAGTAAATATATTACAATTAGTTATCAACGATATTTATATTTCTATGAAATATATTAAACGCATGTATGCACACAGTGTATTTTCAAAGTATACTTAGTGTTTTGTTTCCTTCAAACGATTACCTTGAATTTGCATCAGTACTTTCAGTACTTTGATAATTTCTTTTGTTGGAATGTAAAATTACCATCTTTGTCATCATTTCTTTAACAAACAGATTTTAAAAGATGTGTCAACTATGTATAAAACCTTGATGAGACTATAATAATGGCGTTAGTGTCAATGTTTGTTGATCTCAAGTATAATGCATTATGTGTTATTTAATGGCACTAATTTATTATCAAATTTACATAATCTGAAATTTTTGCGCTGCTTATGTTACACACCTTGATGAATGATCAGAATTATAAACCGCTGAATCATGTACGGCTAAATTTAGTTCCTGCCATTAGTAATAACATGATACAGATCACGAGCTACCATTCAGTTCAAATTAATGGTAAGAGTTTTCAATTTTCATTTTGCGAGCCTTTTGGCGAGCAAAGATTGAAAATTCAAAACTATTATCATAAATGTTTACTGCTTTACCAGTATTATATCATGCAGAGATTGAATAATTTTTGACTACGAGATAAAAAACTTTAATTAAACATTTGAAAATATCTCATATGAGCGAGAAAGACTCGTTTATTATTATTTTACACATGTCATTCGCTGTTAGCTTTTAAAATTTTAAAAGTTAGTAAATGACACATATTTAGGTCCAAAGAGTACTCTTGGGAACGACATTATTTTTGACACCCAAAAGAGAGGACGAGAATATTATAATTTTGACATGTCTGTTTGTCTGTCTCTCTGTGTGTTTGTCTGTCCCTCTCTCGTTGTTTGTATGTCTCTTTGTTTGTCTCTTTGCAACATTTACGTAAACTTGAGTTCTTGCCCATTTTAAACCAAGAGTAAAATGTAGTATGAATTTAATTACGACTATGACTAATATTCGGCAGTATATTCCTGTTTTATGAAAATTTAAAAACATGACTTCGTTCCATGACTTGGGAGGCATGGTGATTGTCAAACACATCTAGTTTTTCATTTGAAATGACATAGTCATTTAGTCTCTTACATTTCAAACATGAACAGCCAATATCTCTTGTTTTTGTTTGCTTTTTGGGACTTTTTTGGTACTCAGATATATAAAACTTAGGTGAGGCCAGGGTTAGGTTGCCCTGGTACCCTCACTGTACAGAAAGGTGCCTTATATACAGCAAGACCCATAGTATTTAATAAAAACTCTGAAAATGATGTCAAATCAGTATTAAATTGTCTGGGCATACTATGAGAGAGAGAGAGAGAGAGAGAGAGAGAGAGAGAGAGAGAGAGAGAGAGAGAGAGAGAATTTTTAAATAATACTTATTTAGTTTGTTACATACAATGTAAGCTGATTTCTTAACTGTCAGGGGATATATTCTTTAAAGAAATTTAATTATTTCAAAAGGCTATTAAGTCTTCCCATTTATCAAATTTATTTTGAAAAGATTAATCTTTTGTTGTTGAAATTTGCTTTTGTACAATATAAATAAACTTTCATATGGTTTTTAGTGCATTGATATTCAGTTAAGACATCTTGATTTATAAATGTAAACTCCAATTATAATTAGAATTTCATTATCCACTCTAGTAAATTCTATTTCCTTTCCAAAAACATTTTGTATATTCTATAAGAAGTGAATAAACAGAAAATTTAGTTAAGTATAAAACGTTTTAAGGATATTTTGAACCTCTGTGCAATCCGATAAACAATAAATTTTTGTTTTATCTATTGTTCTTGTTAAAATATGTTTCCTGTATTTCAGATAGCATCTGGTCACAACATATTCTTTCATCAGTCCTTTATTAGTAATATTTCCATTTCCCTAAACGGATGCATTTCTCATACCATTGATTGACGAGCAGCAGTTATTAGGGACAATTATACAAATGATTTCTTTGTCAATCTTGGTAGTTTCTGAAATTTAATTTTTGAAAAAATGTTGTCTGAATATACTTTATTAAAAAACAATATAAATTGTGCATGTCGATAAAGGAATACATTGTAAGATATATACAGAGTCATTTTACAGATAGATTGAGAGTGTTAATATTAAATGGTGATCATACTATTCAAGTAAAGAAACTTGGCATCATAATCATACAATGTTCTTAAGTTTTTGCCTTCTGTGTAATTTCTTGTGATACACTAACTTTTGAAACTAATATTGAGTTTATATCTACTTCTTACTAAGAATTTCTCTTGTTGGTTTGGAAGGACGGTATACTTCACACCTCCAATTATAACAAACTTGACGATTTCAATTTCAACATCACGATCTTGCTGTTGTTTAGTAGTATTATCCCGTCTTCTCCAGCCTATCGCGTTTTCCTTTCTCAAAATATACGTTAGGCCAAGACACACACCTCTCATGCATATTTTATTCTGAGAGCAAAACGACTTGCCAATTAACTTCTCACACATGGGTACGTTGTTGAGTGCTTGAAATCGTCACTAACCACGTTTTATTGTTGAAACAGCCATATAGGATCATGCTCAACAATACAAAGCCCCCCCCCCCCAAGTCTGGACTTTAAGATAGTAATCTGTAGCATGATCATATAACCGTTAGGGAGAAGCAATATTGTAGAGTTGCTTATTCCAGAAACGGTGTAAATCAGTTGTGGATACTTAAAATTTCTAAACAACTTTTAGAAAATTTGAAGGCACACAATTTTTCTCAAATTCACAGTATCAAAACATACGACTTCTCTACTCTTTACACAACGATTTCACATAAAAAATAAAAGAAAGACATTTTAGCATCGTAGACAACTGTTTTTATTTTCAATTAAGGTGGTACCCGAAAATTTAAATATCTAGTGATTGGTAATCATGATACTTATTTTGTCAAACTCAAACACCACTCTGATTCTACACATAAAAACACTGAAGTTGATATAAAAACATGCTGAAACTTCTTATAGACAATATATATGTAATGTTCGGAGACGTGGTCTTTCAACGAACTGTCGGCATTCCTATGGGAAACAATTGAGCCCCTTTATTGGCCGACCTGTTCCTTTTTTCATGCGAAGCAGACTTCACTCAGAAACTCCTGAATCAAAAGAAGAAAAAACTAACAGTGTCCTTTAATTTAACATTTAGATAAATCGACGACGTTTTGTCAATTAATAATGACAATTTTCATACATATATCAATGCGATATATCCCAGTGAACTAGAAATTAAAGATACAACAGAATCAAACACACACGCTTCATATTTAGATTTTACTTACTATAGACACAGATGGGAAATTGGCAACTAAGCTATACGAAAAACGCGACGATTTCGGCTTTCTCATGGTAAATTTTCCACATTTAAGTAGTAATATTCCACAGTCACCCGCATATGGAATTTATATTTCACAAATGATCCGATATACCAGAGCGTGTTCAACACATGAGCATTTCATATACAGATGTTAACTACTCACTGACAAATTATTGACACAAGGATATCAAAAACCGTGTTTGTTGTCAACGTTCCGCAAATGTTACGGTCGGTATAATGGTCTTCTTTGCGATTACTCTGTTTCACTAGGTGAAATGATGAGTTGCCTTTTTGTTGGCAGTTGTTGAGAACGTCTGAAACAATTGTGACGAGGATTCGTTCCTCATGTATTTCATTTGGACTTGACTTTTGACTGTGTGTGACCGGTCGACAAGGGATGCTGATTCCTTTTCTGCCGAGCTTGATTTTCTATGGATGTGGCATGCTAGCAAGGGACACTAACTGCTTTTATACACCTGGTCCCATAACGTTAGTATTTTGCAATCGTTCTTCGTGTTTAGACCGCTGTGATGTCTACCTTTCTTCCAAGCTTGATATTTTCACCGAGTTTGACCGACCTCCATAGGTTTCCGTGGGACATTTTCGGCGGGTATTGCATGTTGGTAGGGGTAGGGAGCTTTGACTTCATCCGGATGCCTGTTCCCATTCCGTTTTGGATTTGCAATTGATCTTCGTGTTGAGTCTGTTGTTTTATCTAATTTTTCACCGAAGTTGACCTTTTCACCGATCTCGGGAGATTTCGACGGAGCATTTGCGACGGGTGTGGCATGCTAGCAAGAAGATTAGCTGTTTCTGTACACCTGGTCCCATCCCTTTAGGAATTCGCAATTGTTCATCGTGTTCAGACCGTTGTTATTTGTAATTTATCGTATTGTAACGGATTTTGAATTTCGAGTTTCTATTATCCATTGGTACTTCATCATTAAGAATCAGTATACCTTAAATTTCTATTTATCAATTTAATTGAAAGTAACGACAGTGATGATGATGATGATGATGATGATGATGATGATGATGATGATGATGATGATGATGATAGAATTAATTCAAAGAACTATTACGTATTCAATAAGATCAATGACCAGGATGAAATTTCCTTGTCTGGAGTCAAGACAAAAATATTCTGTAATTTATACGCACATTATAATTTAGTGAAGGTCGATTGACAACAGACTTTTTCCTTGAAACAATTTATGATTTTGTCTTATTTGGCATATGATTAAAAAGAACACTTAAAATTCTTGCCACATCTCTAGTGAACCTGTATAAATATATCAAATATGAAAAAACATAAATGCTACATTTAGAATAATTGACTAATTAAACTCTTTTCTTCACAACAAATTGATTATTTACATATGGCCAATATGAATAACTTGATATTATGTAATTTATTGTTTTTATTTTTGTCATCAAAATTCACATTTTATGTTGTAGTTTATTTTGTGATGTTTTTTTTTATTATTGTTTTTTTTTTAATCGAATAACCCCTGATAGTACGAATGCTATTCAAAAAGCCTTGGAAATGTGAGAAATATTTCCTTTTTCGTATATCCTATCGTTAAAGAAGTTTAAAAAATGTAATATATCGTTTCATAGATTTTAAAGTCGTGCATAACTAGGATTTATTATATTTCACACTTCACTTGTTTCCTTTTTCGACAAAAATCGAGGCAATGACAGTATGTTTCAAAATCAAAATTTGCACTGCGTACTTTGGAAGGATATCGGTGAACGTGCGACTTGATGGTGTGATTTTAGTGCAAGTTCAAATTCTTGGAAATCAGGTGAAAATGACTAAAAAGACCTTCATACAGAATTAAATATATTTACATTTTGATTAAAATTGTTACAGATGATAAAGTCGGCTGCAATGAAATAATTCTTATTCATGTTATAGGAATGAATCGTGCGTGTATAAGAAATTGTAACCAAATACATGTATATCCAAAAGCATGAGTAAAAGGTTTGAATCAGCAAGTTATGGGTAGTCATACTTTATACAGTAAATCATGTGTAGACATATAAAAAACTGATAACAATATCATAAGGAAAATAATTAAAAAGGATTTCCTTGTATCAAGAATATCGGGCTTTCCAACAATGATTCTGATTTATATACTGGAATCTCCCTATAGAATAAGTTATGTCCGGGAACCTCAGATTTTTTATATACACTTAATTATAAATGAAATGATAATAAATAACAATATTTGCACGTGCAAATTAAAACTTATTCTTGTTAGTTTATGTTAATCAATCTATACCTCATGCATTCTGTACTGCATTATGTGTCATTAATTAACCTGAACAGACACAATGTGGTCAAACATACTACTTGACATTCTAATGATAAATACATTCCAAGTACACTAATTTCCACGTAGAAAACTGAATATATGCTTATTTGATAGATAACAAAATACAGACCTATAACACGAGTGAACTGTCATTTTACTTATGAAAATCATAATTGAACTCATGTATAGGAAATATAAATGTCCTGTTTAAAATCGAAAAACGGTACTCTACTAAAACGATGCTAACAATAATGACAAAATACCATGATATCCATATCAAATGTCATCACAAAAATGCCGCAATATATTACAAATTGCAAATTGGAAGAAATCTTGAGTCCATTGCTTTATTCTATGGGAAGGCATTGATAAAGCAAATAATTTAACAATATTAAAAGAGAACTATAAAAAGATGGGTAAACTAAAAACTCAAATAAATATAGTGGAACCTCGCCAAAAGACCACCTCGCTTAGGAGACCACCTCACATTTAAGACCACGAATTATCAGTCTCTCCATTAATATTGAATCAGCACAGAACCTCAATTAAGAGACCACCTAACTAATCAGTCCAGTTTGAGTCATTCAGTTAGGTCGTCATAATAGCGAGGTTCCATCATAGATATACATATATATATCTATATATCTATATATCTATATATATATATATATATATATATATATATATATATATATATATATATATATATATATATATGGGCCGCGTCAAAGGGCCCTTATGGCAGTCTAGGTCATAAATAGTAAACTGACGTCAAAGTTCGGCAAATGAATTCGTCAATATTACATGTGGATTGCTTTTGATAAAAACAACAATATTTACTGCATAGATCTGTTTGATGTAGCATTTAATGCACGTTTGAATATATATATAGATATATTCGGTATAATGCATAAAATGTTTAGCCGAACACTCCGTTTTTATCACGGGTGATAATAATTTAAAATCGATTAAGACACAGATAAGAAGTAGTGGCCAATCCAGGATTAAAGAAAAACAGAACAAACAACCATGGTACGTTTCTGACTGGACAAGATGTTTAAATGGTTTTCACTCGATGTAGCTTAATGAATAGATATATTATATATTTGTTGATCTAAAATAAGCTTAAAATATTGTAATAGGTTAGAATGACCTTTAATCAGTAAATATGTATTCCCTTCTCATAAAAACAAGCTTACAGAAAATTAAGTAATGTCAACTCTTTTACCAATTATATGGATATTCTAAACTGTGAAATAAGTACAATACGATCCCGACAGTGAGTTTTGACATTAAATATTGATATCGCATGGAGCTCATATTTCACAAATGATCAGATATGCCATGGCGTGTTCAACATATCAATATTTCATATGCAGGGTCGAACTACTCACTGACAAATTATTGACCCAGGGCTATCGGGGGGGGGGGGGGGGGGGGGGGGGGGGGGGGGGGGGGGGGTTTTTTTTTTTTTTGTGGGAAAACCACGTTTGACGTCAACGTTCCGCAGATTTTACGGTTGGTATAATAGTCTTGTTTGAGACTACTCTGTTTCACTAAGTGAAATGATGAGTTACCTGTTCGATGGCGGTTGTTGAGACGTCTGTACCAATTATGACAAGGATTCGTTCCTCAAGTATTTAATTTTAATTTGACTGTGGACTCACGTCGGATGTGACCGGTCGACAGGAAATTCTTACTCCTCCATGACACCTGATCCCACCTCTTGATTTCAAGAGGTCCGTGTTTGTCCATATTTTACCAGATTTATACCTATATTCTGGTCATCCTAATGATTTATACTTGGTATCTTAGACTTTTTATATGTTCTGTTCATGTATTTAGATATCACGTGTATTTATATAATAAACACTTGGATATGGATCAAATACCCGATCAATTATCTTTTTACTTTTTAAATTTTTTTTTGTCTATTAAACCTTCTTTTTCATGCCGATTTCGTGGCGAGTAGCCATCAGTACTTATTGGCAACTCCATGGCACGCATTTTGAGTTTTGCCGCCAAGGGGCGCCATTAGTAGCGCTGTTGATGACGTCATCAGAATCCTGGCTTCTGATTGGTCAATACGAAATGCGTGCCATAGAGCTGCCTGTGACGTCATACCGGAAGTGCGTCATACCGGAAGTGACGTGCATATCAATGTTGGATGAATCGTCAGAGTTATCTATGATGAACTAATATCGAGACTCAGACAGTACTAGCTTATATAAAGTCTATGACGTACGCTTTGCACCCTGTGCCTACTTGTGATGTGAGCCCAGATAACAAACAAGTAACGCAATCTCTGATTCGCATCCCCCCCTCTCTCTCTCTCTCTAACGTTTCTCTCAATGATATATCTTTTCTTTCCCTCCTGTTTTTATTCTTTAAATTATTTGTCTTTGGTTTTACTCATAAACAACAACATCGACGAATGGGTCCAGTTGTTGAAAGTGGAAACAAGAAAGAGACAAAGTTATGCAATCCGAAATAAACAAAAAAGATGAATAAAGGGCCCTTTTCACGGTCACCTAACGTTTCAAAAAGAAACCTAATACTGATTATAGTAACAGCAGTTCTGTAGTCTCTGTATCAGCATCCTAATTAACAGACGTATTCCCTATGTACCTTTACTATCTGTACCCCTTACTTATTCTCTCTGTATGCCTTCTTTTACTCTCTGTATCCCGCAAGCCTGAAAGAGTTGTTTTACACACTTCTGTTTAAGTCGTTACAACTTTGAAAGTAAGACAGATGCAAATTTCATCACGTTGAAACAGAACGTTACAAACTTTACAACCTTAGAAATCAATTATATAATTTCAAGTTAAATCTTATATATTTATTGATTGTTTGTTTTGTTCATTATATTCATAATCTGTTATTCGTTGTTCAGAAACTGATTTATTTCATGATTACTAGGTACTTGCATACAATTAAACATACACATGCATCCGTACGTCAATGCTTACATCTAATACACACACACACACACACACACACACACACACACACACACACATATATATATATATATATAATATATATATATATATATATATATATATATATATATATATATATATATTTATATATATGACGTGAATAATAAGATGACCAATACACAAATTTTTCATGTTGTGTCCATATCATGATATTAACTGACATAAATTATCATAAAAATCAAATAAGATTTCATTATCAATCATCAATAATTAAATAATTTCAAATTAATTCTGATATTATATTTATTGATTAATGTCTGTCTCGTTCATTGGATTCATAATTTGCTCTTCGTTGATCAAAGTCTGATTTATTCCATATGATAAGAAATGGCTGTACCTGTATACCTTTCACTCGTGCATCATGAAGAACATCACAGATGATTGATTATATCTGTCAAAATATTTCCTCAACACTTAAAATTTTGTCCTTGAGAGAAAATCTTGTTTTAAAGTTTTATTATAAATGATGTGAGACTTTATAAATTACATGTATATACGTTTTATGTCATACAGAATAGTACATCGTATATCAGATTTGAAAGTCAGTGCAAAATACTCCAAAACCTTTAAATCTTTGCTACTGGGAATCTTTTACAAATGCTTGGAGTAGGGTCAAAACTTGAACATAACTACATCGACATTGAACAATATAAATCCCCCAGAAGTCCTTAAATTAACATTTTAATGTAGTAGTGGTATATAATTAACTCACACAGCGCCTGAGATACAATTGTCATTTTCCGTTCCCTTTGACTTGATTTACCATACAATGCTAAGAATGGTAAAAATGAATAGAAACAATTTATTTTAGTTTAATTTTCATTTTCCACAGACAAAAAAAGGCATGGACCAAGATTGTATTTTTCATAGCATCAAGTTAAACCCTTCCACTGGCGTTGGCCTCCATGTCCATGTGCACCTTGTGCATCGTTCTCTATCCCACAAACAAGGAAGACTCTCCATAACCGCGATTGATTGTTTAAAGTATTAGCAGCATGCATTATTATCAGCTTTAATGATTAAGGCTGTTTATGTAATTTTAACAGTAATTGTAGAAAAATATAAGGACAATACAAATGTAACATTAATTCATAAAACCTAAACAGTTTTCCAAGACGATCTTTGCTCTCAATAACCCTTCATCATTTGATGTCGTATTTTCCATGCGATGTAGAGTCTAAAAGAAAAAAGGACAATGAGTCAACCTAAAGATCCTGAAGAGGAGATAAAACCGTCTAAGAGTAATCACTGTTAAAAGTTAACTATATAAAATCTCAAATATCAAATTACAAATTTCTAGGTTGTCCAAGATACATATACAAATCTGGTGACAAACACGGACCTCTAAAATCCAGAGATGGGATCAGGTGCCATGGACGAGTAAGCATCCCATGTTGCCCGGTCACACCCACCGTGAGTCTACAATCAATGTGAGGAAGAAATCTTCGTCAAACTGGTAAAGACGACTCAACAACCGTAAAATTACCAATTACTTGTCAGTAAGAAGTTTACCTCTGTACATATGTTGAACACGCTTTGGCATACGGGATCAGTTGTGAGATATAAACATTGAAGGATATTACTACTTAAATGTGGTAAATTTAAGATGAGAAAGCCAAAATCGTCGCGTTGTCGTATAGCCTGGTGGTTAATTCCCTGTCTGTGTATATAGAAAGTAATATATCCAGATACGAAGCGTGTGTGCTGCCATGTCTTTAATTTGACATACGTGGATATGAAAATTGTCATTATTAATTGACAAAACGCCGTCGATATATCTAAATGTCAAATCAAAAGCCACGGCTAGTTTTTACTTCTTTTGATTCAGAAGTTTCTAAAATGAAGTCTGTTGCGTATGACTTCTGTTTCGATTGCTCCCCATGAGAATGTCGACATTTTGCTGAAAAAACAAGGTATCCAAACATTACAAATATATTGTCTATTAGAAATCCCAGCAACCCTCTATATCAGCATTAGTGTATTCTTGTGTAGAATCAGAGTGGTGTTGAACGAAATAAGTATCATGATAACCAATGACTATATATATTTAACAGAATTTAGAATTCTTTAAATGGCGGTGCTGGAAAATGTAACTTAAGTATTATATTTCTGCTTATGAATCCTTTTCATTTAATCGTTATTTTTGTATGAATATGTTAATATAAAAGAATTAACAAATGTATGTTATCGATTCAAAAACGTTTCACGCTGTATGACAATTACACCCTATTTTTGTTATGGTCTAAGTTGCTATGCCAGTGCATGCATTTTTGATGAAAGTTTTATTATCCAAACGACCGGCAAATAAACTACTAACATAGGGATACATTGCTAAAAGCTTGAAATCATCACTAAGGAAGTTTAATGGTCGATACGGGGATTTTGTTAACCATGATGAAGTCCTCCTGTCAGGAATGTAAAAATAACATACTTTTCAAATTGGAGCCCAACTGATGAAGTCTAATTGACAGAAACGATATCGTCTTGAGCATTGTAACTTTGGTATTATGTTTATAATATTTATAACCACTAGGTCGTTGCCACTGCTGGTGGACCGTTTGAGTCGCCGAGGGTATACATAAACCTAGTACCTGGTATTTCGGTACCAGCTGTTCATCTTATACTAAAGTAATATTTGGCACTGTTAACACCATTTAAATTCTAAATTTTTTCTAAAGCTAAGATAGTCATTTTTTACAGTGGCTACTCTTAGACGGATTTCGGCTATACCTTTAGAGATATTATTTGGCCTTGTATGATACCATTTTATCTTTAGTAAAAATCACATACTTTTCAAATTGGAGCCCAACTGATGAAGTCTAATTGACAGAAACGATATCGTCCTGAGCATTGTAACTTTGGTATTATGTTTATAATATTTATATAGTTTTCTTGAGCACAACCATATACAGTGATCCCCTTTCGCCAATCAAATCTTGAGCGATGATGTTATTTTCACCGAGCTTGACCTTTTCACCGAACTCAAGAGGTTTTCATGTAACATTTCCGACGGATGTGGCATGCTAACAGGGACGCTGACTCCCTCCGAACACCTGGTCCCATCCCATTTGGGATTTACAATTGTTCTTCGTGTTGATAGCGTTGTTGCATCTACCTTTCACCGAGTTTGACCTTTTCACCGAACTCAAGAGGTTTTCATGTAACATTTGCGACGGATGTGGCATGCTAACAGGGACACTGACTCCCTCCGAACACCTGGTCCCATCCCATTTGGGATTTACAATTGTAAGCGTTGTTGCATTTACCTTTCACCGAGTTTGACCTTTTCACCGAACTCAAGAGGTTTTTCATGTAACATTTGCGACGGATGTGGCATCCTAACAGGGTCGCTGACTCGCTCCGAACACCTTGTCCCATCCCATTTGGGATTTACAATTGTTCTTCGTGTTGATAGCGTTGTTGCATCTACCTTTCATCGAGTTTGACCTTTTCATCGAACTGAAGAGGTTTTCATGTAACATGTGCGACGGATGTGGCATGCTAACAGGGACGCTGACTCCCTCCGAACACCTGGTCCCATCCCATTTGGGATTTACAATTATTCTTCGTGTTGATAGCGTTGTTGCATCTACCTTTCACCGAGTTTGACCTTTTCATCGAACTCAAGAGGTTTGCATGTAACATTTGCGACGGATGCGGCATGCTAACAGGGACATTGACTCCCTCCGAACACCTGGTCCCATCCCAATTGGGATTTACAATTGTTCTTCGTGTTGATAGCGTTGTTGCATCTACCTTTCACCGAGTTTGACCTTTTCACCGAACTCGAGAGGCTTGCATGTATCATTTACGACGGGTGTGGCATGCTAATAGACGACACCTTTCGAACACCTTTCGAACACCTGATTCTGTCCCGTTTGGAATTCGCAAACGTTCTCCACGTCGATACTATTTTTATATCTAATTTGTTGTATTCTGATGGACTTTGAGTTTCGATTACCCATTGGTACTTCTTCATTTTTACTTCAGTGTTATAATTATGTCAATGCCAATCTCTTGTTATAGGAATAAATATGTTTTGTCTTAATATCAAGACGTCCAACATCACAGAAGACATGGGTATAATTGAGCTGAGACTGAACAATCTCACAGTAGTGTTACTACGAGGTACCAGATACAAGACGGTTACACCAAGTACACACATACTCCAAGACCAGTATAAATCTTTATTTCTTTATATTCCATGTTCAGGGTGTCGATTGAACTAATTTAACATTAGAATTCCGAACATGAGAAATCGGTCGTAGAGACAGAGATGAAAGGTCTTTAATCCTAATGTAAATGGCAATAGATCGATTACGATGCATGTAGTATACCGAAAAACAAGTGTATATAGAGCATTAAATATCACAACATTTAACATTTACTATGGACCTTGGATCAGAAATGATATATAATCTAAGTTAAGGGATATATTTACACTTCATGTAAAATTTTACAAAACTACTTTAATGATATAAAAAGAGTTTTCATTTATTAACCTGTAAAATGATAATTTCAGACCAAAGTTTTAGGACGTAAACACTAATTGGTTATAAACGTGATCTGGGAGGACAAATAAACTTTATTCTCTGTCGACAATGATATTCAATATCACATCATTCTACAGGTATAGGGATTGAATTGTCGTTCACGTTATTTCAGCTTAAGGAGAGAGCTGAAGTATTACTTCATTTACGAAATTAGACAAATATAGTTAAAATGTCGAGTCATGTCTAAAACATCTCAAACCATTTAATACGTTCCAGGAAAAATGAATAATATTTTATCATGATTAGCTCTAGAAGAAAAATAAAACATTCAATTAAGTCAATCACTTATTTAAACTGCAAGTATATCATACATTCGGATTCCTAAACAGAATCTTTTTTCTGGATTTGTAAAGGAACACTAGCTGTGTTTACCAAAAATTGTTTTGATTTTTTTCTACTTTTAGTAATTGTATTTGATGTACAATAATAACAAATAAGAGATAAACACAGGTATTCTAATCTTATATATATATATATTAAATTAGGTCAGGTCCAGTGTTGTATGGCTATACAATAAAGTGCCAAACCTGTGTTTCTCGAGCAAGTTTTACAAAATATATAGAAATGTAAGAATTGTTATACTGGTGTATATCTCTTTTTGTTATTATATATCAATCTAAGTCATTAAAAGGAAAGAAAGAATTTGTAAAACAACATAGCTAATGTCCCATTTAAATGTTTTATCATATTCTTCTCAGGTTTATTCCATTTGAACAAATCACCCTGTAGACAATCATTTATCTCTTCTTTTATTCATTTTTATTGAAAGACTTGTGTGGGATCTTCTGAGTACATCGTCATCATCATCATCATCATCATCATCATCTCCCGACTTTCATTCGTATTTCACTATTGTTATTGTAATTTTTTATCCAGATTTCTATGTCACCTCTAGCTTTAAAAGGCTTCAAATGTTCACAGCATATAACGGTTCTGTATTTCGACTTATCTGCCCCTTTTCACTTTTTATAACCTATTTTATGACATCAACTCCGTAACAATTGAAAATGTGCATAGTGATTTTAATTTGTATCCGAGTTTCCCCTGAAAAAAGCGAGCTAGGGGCTGAAATTTAGGTGTAATCAATGTCAGATATAAGCATGAACACGTTCAGCTTCAATAGTTGTATAAGCATATTAGTTGTCACGATCACGTAATCCAAGATCAAAGTTACAGAAAACTGGTCTAAATGTCTATAAAACTATCCAATTTCAATATGCGAAAAAACAGCTCGCATACTGATACTTCCCTTTGGAGGACATTAAAGTTTATTGGAATTATCCTATTTCAGTATAAGTAAATACATTAAAGAACAACACACCAAAATTATAACTTTACCTATTAAGTTAGTGTGGAGAATATGTTAGAAATATGCTGCGGAAAATTTATGTGAAGTGTCAAGGTCATCGGATCAAACGCAAATGTCACAGTTCAGTTAGGATATTTTGACTTATGAGACTTTTGTAGATTTACAGGAGATATGCTAAACGTTATTTGTGAAGTTTCGAGGCCATCATATCAGAGGTCAACGTCATAGCCCGAATTTAAAATTCAATTCCAAATAGCAGCTCGAAACTTCAGAACTTTCATATATACGTTTGTGATGAAGATTTGTAGGAAATATGCTAAAGGATATTTGTGTGAAAGTCAGTGAATAAAATTTCAATTTCAGAGAACAATTTCACTTGTAGATAGCTATATACATATGTATGTTTGTAAATAGCGATTTTTATCATCAAAGTCATTTCTTTTTACCTATTACATATATGTCAACAGACGATGTATGCAAAGCTTTAGCTCCAGTTTTACGGATGATCCTTTTTGCCTTAAACAAAAATCACAGCTCTGGTCATTATTATTGTAGTTACTTAGGGTCATTACTTCATGTTGGACTGTACTGTAAGTTGCTTATTTCAGAAACGGTGTAAATTAAATGTAGATACTTAAAAATTCTAAACAGCTCTTAAATTAAACAAACTGACGACACATTATTTTTCTCAAATTCATAGTATCAAAACATACGATTTTTCTACTCTTTACACAGCTATTCCACATAAAAAATTACAGGAGAGACTTTTTGGCACCACTAACAACTGTTTTTTTTCACTTAAAGTGGTACCCAAATATTTAAGTATTTATTCATTGGTTATCATGATACTTATTTCGTCCAACACAACTTGTACTCTGATTCTACATATAAATACACAGAAGCTGATATAAATTTTTAGAATTTCTAAAGGACAAAATATTTGTAATGTTTTTCAGCAAACTCGACATTTCCATGGGGGTCAATGTGCCCCTTTATATGCTGACCTGTTCCTTTATACATACGAAGCAGACTTCCTTCAGAACCTTCGGAATCAAAAGAAAAACAGCTAGCTGCGGCCTTTAATTTGACATTTAGATATATCGACGACGTTTTGTCAATTAATAACGACAATTTTCATACATACGTCAATCAAACATACACACACACACTTCCTATTTGAACGTTTTACTTCCTATAGAGATAGACAGGGAATTAACAACAAGGCTATACAGTGAAAAATCAAAGGTTTTATTTTTTAAGTGAGCTTCCCCGAGTTGGACCTTCTCGCTGCCATCGTGGGATGCTAGGCCAGTGTTTTCATACGCGCTTCGCAGCTGATACATATTTGTTTACTTTTTTCGAAAATAAAATAAAATCTTATTTAATCAACTATATATCCTATCTGTGATGTAGTAAATGATAAAGATTAACTTGAACATCTTTGTTATTTACTGGAAGTTAACTGGCATGAGCCAGAGTACACTTTCTTGTATTGCGCGGATACGCTGCCTCATGCCAGTTAACTTTCAGTAAATAGCAAAGATGTTCAAGAAAAGGTGATATGAGCTGTCGTAGGTGAAAAAATTTTACATGCCTATTTTATGTAATAATCTATCTCATATGAGACGCGTCAATCGAAAAGGGACCTTCGTGACATATTTGGCCAAGTTGGGTTTTTCGTTAATTCAATATCTATATCGCTTACTGATTAAAACGACACCAAAATTTCTTGTGCACCCGGAAGGCGAAATAATTTGAATTTGAAATAAACCGATTTGCAATATGAAAATACGTATAACGTTACAAAGGTAACGCTATCGAGGAGTACTGGCAAAGCGACAGAGAGCTCAATAGTTTAAATGCTCCACAAGCGTTACTGAATGTTGTAATATGTTTCATTTATGGTCTTAATATTCATAACTTGCATCGGAGCAATTTACTATTTCAATTTTTCTAGATATCACAATAAAATGGCGGATCCAGATGGTTTACATGTGTTGATCACCTTTCAAATTTGGTGATATTTTTATATAAAAAATAGGGGAGACTGTTGAAGGTTCTTTTAACATGGAAACATATCAAATACGTGTATATGCCACAGAATATGGCCTCTCCGAGCTTTTAGAGTTAAAAATATTTCCGGAACATCCCTCATGATCTACTCTTGCTTGTGCTACATGTGCCCATGTTAGCTGAATTTTAAGTCATTTTAGAAATAATCAGTCTGTCAATATAACCATGGTTTCCGGAACCCTTTTGGAATATGGTCTTTATCCGTTAATAAATTTTGCTTCATATTTTTCAATCAATCAATGTTTGTTACTTTGAAAGAATTCATCGCCGGTAAGCTACAAAATGAACCATTAAGATTTGTCAAATAAAAATACCATGGATAACATACCCCGACCCCCCCCCCCCCCCATATTTATCTCTAGTGAAATTTAAAAAGAAAACGAGCATAATCGTAAAACCCATTCAGTTTATATAAGGTTGTTTTTCCTTCATTTTAGGCGTTTTAAAATTACTCTATCGTTGTAATGCTTTTAAATGATACAAAAGTTATACTTAATATCAGAAATCTTCCTCTCAGAACGTCTAAGATTAAAAGATTTCCTGGGAACACACCAGCGACCTCCTCGGCAATTGTCTATGAAAGGCCGTTTGGGTATACTTGATGAAACACCCTTCTTTGATTGGAATAGTCAATGTGGTATCTGACCAGGTCTTTGAGCCTGGAAGCTGGATATATATTTCTTCAGAGGGATTCCGTAAAACTTGCCCAGCCCAACCTAGCTGATTCTAGCCTCACATTTTATCTAACAAATTGAATGTGAAATGTCGCGCGTTGTCTTCCCCATGAAAAATTTGAAATGTTGGCAAGTATGGATCATTTCATACCTAAATCAGGCAAAGTTGGTCTTTGCCGTCGTTTCAAAGCATCGTTTCTGAAATTGCCCACGTGCCTTGTTTTTCGGGTGATCTCGACCCATTTTTAACTCGTCCCAATTTCTTTTAGTGACCTGATATATTTATTCATATATGCATCCGATTTTCTTAGATGTTATAAAGGTAATTTATTGAAGAATATTTGTAGGAAGTTTCAAGGTCACCGGATCCAATGTCAATGCCATAGCTCAATTAAATAATTTCAACTCAAAATAGCTGAAAAACTATATGATTTTTATATGTAGGTTACTTTAGAAGATTTGTAGGCAATACGCTGAAGAATATTTGTGGGATGTTTAAAGGTCATCCTATCAAAGATAAAGGTCAAAGCTCAATTTGAAAATTTCAACTCAAAGTAGCTCAAAACTATAAAACTTTTATATATAGGTTACTGTTGAAGATTTGTAAGTAGTTTCAAGGTCATCGGACCGAAGGTCAAGGTCACAGCTCAATTGAAAATTTCAACTCAAAATAGCTCAAAAGTATAGAACTTTTATATATAAGTTACTGTTGAAGATTTGTAGGCAATGTGCTTCAGGATATTTGTGCGTAGTATCAAGGTCATCGGATCGAAGATCAAGGTCGAAGATTTGTTTGAAAATTTCAACTCAAAATAGCTCAGAAAATATAGATTTTTCACATGTATGTTATTGTTATAGATTTGTGGGGAATATGCTGAAAAACATTTGTCAGTTATTGACGTTTAAATCCCTAAATGAAATATTATTTTCATTGATTGATTTAAAAAAGCAGTTACAAACTTCCTTCCATAGCAAATAATTATTTTCAACATCTTAGTACAGTACCTTATCGAATGACCCTGTTGTTGTTTCAGATACAACCTCGCCTCTAATTATTATTATTATTATTATTATTATTAATTAGGTTTAACTCATCTTTATTTTGAAACTGTAATTCTGGTCATATTGCCAGATACTTCCTAACTTCCACGAAAGAAAAAAATCAGAAAAATCAAGGGGAACCAAAATCCTTTTTCTGGATGCATTTACATTGTTAGAATGATAATAAATTGTGATATATAAATTACAAATGCACTGCATGTACACATCAAATAAATATTTCATACTATTATATGTTGATCAAAATGGGCATATAATTATGTAATTCAATTACTAAGATGGCCGAAATATGTCACTACGAACGACAGGAAATTATATTGCTGCACTTCTTATACAGCTTATAAACACCTCCTATTGTAGAATCACGTATTGAAGTGGACCACACGCGTTTTTAGTTGTCGGGAATTTAATTATTTTGCGGCTTACTTTACCTTACGTTGTACAAATTGACATATGCCTAGCTAGTTTGCATTTATCAAGATATTTGTTGATTCTATAATGACATATGTATTTAACCATGCGAATGTTAGATATATATGACAAACAATGCACCATCAGTAAGAAATGATGTGAGGTAAACAAGAGAAGGTACTGGAACTTCCCCCCAAATTCTTTATCTGATTTGCATTTTGCTTTTATTTCCGTCTTTGGTATATCATGATGTATTTAACCATGCGAATGTTAGATATATATGACAAACAATGCACCATCAGTAAGAAATGATGTGAGGTAAACAAGAGAAGGTACTGGAACTTCCCCCCAAATTCTTTATCTGATTTGCATTTTGCTTTTATTTCCGTCTTTGGTATATCATGATGTCAAAGTTTCCCGTTTTCAAACAAACGTAATATAACATATTGCAATAAATTATAACTGAATGAGATATCAGATGATTGTTTGTACAAATATATTTTATATAATATGCAAACGTGATAAAACATGTTTTGGTATCTTTGACAACTTTTGATCCAATTATGAAACATTCATTGCAGTCCATTTTCCTTTATATTATCAATTGTGGTTGTCTTTGCAACGTGAGTATACGGGATTAATCATTATAGGTGTAACTGACAAATCCATCAAAACGAAGATATGAAGCATCTCAAGTGTTACGGCAGCAAATGTTTGTTGTCAGCAAACGAATATGCACACCATAAACAAAAAACACATACGCACACAGGAAACATCCTATCTTCACAATGGAAATCCACGTGTTGTCCAAGTATTTACATTGGGTTACATTATGCATCTCCTTTACCGGAGAGTTCTCCAAATAATTCAAATATCAAATTATAGGCCACCGCTAGATTTTGCATATTTTTATTTAGAATAAAAGAACAAATCAGCACAAAGGGGCACAACTGTTTCACATAAGGATGCCGATAATTTGTTGAAAGACCTGGTCTCCAAATATTACAAACATATTGTATATTAGAAACTCTATCATCTCTTGATATCAACTTCAGTGTATCTATCTGTAGAATCAGAGCCTCTGTTTTAAATTTTTATGCGAAATTGTGATGTAAAGAGGAGAGAAGGAAAAGTGTGTGTTTCTGTAAGTTGTTTAGAATTTTAAAGTATCCACATCTGATTTACACCGTTTCTGGAATAAGTAACTGTACAGTATCGCTGAAGTTACAGCTAAGATAGTCATCTTTTACAGACGATTTTGGCTATACATTTAGTTTAATTATTTGGAATCATCCATTGAGCGCACATGTTCTTTGTAATAAGAAATGAAACACACTGTAATAAATAATTTTAATGAGAAGAATACTTCATGTGTGAATAACATTTCCATCGTGCACTTAAACCCCTTTCTCTTTTAATGTGTTTCCATTTGTCAAGATATATTTGTTTCCTTTTATCGAGATTGATAGGTGCAACGACAAAAACCCTGTCATTTTGCCATAACTCATCTAGTTCGATAGGTTGTTCTCTGTAAATAGAAAACGCATTATTAACAATGCAATTGTTTCCTGTAGTGCAATATGAAGTTAAATATAGTAGACTGGACCCCTGGACATTAATTGTGATGTTTATCATTATGCTTTGACATAATACATCACTTCACAATGTTCTGAACTGCCCTGTCATCTATTTGGTACATGATCATACCATTGATTTTTAAATTTAATACACCAGTCTGCAAATCCGTTCTTCTTATCCAAGAACAATGTTTATTTACAAATGTGTGTGTGTGTGTGTGTGTGTGTGTGTGTGTGTGTGTGTATGTGTGCACTTATCTATATTATCAATTTCAATTTAAGCTGCTTCTAATACTAGTTAACTGACACAGGTTAATGACTCTAGTGGTTAAATCATAACGTAGAAATGTAGATTAGGATGTAAAAGTTACCAATCTTTTCCTCACTTCGATAAAAGTGTCTATGGAATTACCTTGATCCATATCTCTTTACTTTTAGCTGCCAAAATTTCCGTGGCATCAAATTAATACCAGTTTTGTTACTTATAAAAAACGACGAAATATATCTGAGTATTATTTATTTGCCGAATTAGCATATTTTGCCATAAGCGCGGGAAAAATGTGTTCTTCTCAAGGTCGGCAATAGCAAAACATGTGTAAGTGACACTATAGCTATAGCAATACCTTCGACGAGTAGCGATTGTACTTTATTTCTTTTTCTGTACAATAAATCTAAAAACATCCCTGATATATTCAGAATGATCATAATATTCTTCGTATTTTACAAAGATCTAATTTCAAAAGGAGAAATTGTTTGATTTTCCCTTTGAACTCATCTTTAACAAAGTAAACAAATCGACGATTATCAAGTTTCGACCCTATTTTGCAATATTGCAGGCATCAATAGCTGGGAAATGAAGCGGCGTTAAATATAGGGGTGATATTCTCTGTCCGGTTCAGTAAAACTTCCATTTGTGTAACAGAATTTCTTAATTTTCCAGCATGATAACTCTCGACCCCATATATCCAGAGTTTGTCATGAGTTTCTTGCATTCTGGAGCATGGCTATATACAGTGACTCCCTTTCGCCAATCTTTTCTTAAACTAACTAATGACATTTTCACTCATATTGACCTTTTCTCCAAACTCGAGGGGTTTCCATGTAACATTTGCGACGGTTGTGGCATGTTAACAGAGAACGCTGACTCCTTCCGGACACCTTGTCCTATTCCGTTTGGGATTCCTTATTGTTCTTCATGTTAAGACCCTTTTTATATCTAATTTGTCGTATTCTAATGGACTTCGGGTTTAGATTATACATTTGTACTTCTTCATTTGCACTTGCAAATCATATTAAAGGCACAGTTTTGTAAACTTTCCGTTTGTTACACAAACCGGTTTAGAAGTGGTTCTGAACCAAAACAGGTTCATCATTTGTTTTATCCTAAACTCAAGCTAGTTTATCAAACCATTAATACTGCTTCCTGGGCTGGTTTAGCAGGTTTTTAAAATATAATTTAGAATATATCTATACAAATATAGGATAACAAATCACTGTAAGATAACAAAAAACCCAGGGGAGAAAACTCTCTGCGTCCTTACTTTACGTAAGTTAACTGGCTACCTTTCTCACAAAACCAGCTTAGGTTGCAGTGAGGCTCGAACACAGGGTGACTAGACGCCAAAGACGCCATGGTCTAAGATGCGATGAAATAACTACCCCGTCATTGGGGCCCCACTAAAAGTGATTGTTCTACTTACAGGTATATCGCAATGATGTACTTATGGAATGTTTACTAATTCTTTATCAATTCTTTGGAGTATTTTTCTTTGTATATATATATATATATATATATATATATATATATATATATATATATATATATAAAATCCCGTTTAAAACATGAATTTTGAATTATCGGATTATTTGAGATAAATTATGCCAATTTTTAAATTTCGACTGGGTATACCCCTATGATCCAAATTGTTCATGGCGTTTTCATACATTGAAACAAATGGTGCTATGATGAAATATATCTGGTTCTCGTGTAGACTTTACAAAACCTAATCGAACTTTTACAATACTTTAAAGCGATATGAGCTGTCGTAGATGAAAAATAAATACATGCCTATTTTATGTAATATTTAATCTCATTTATATCCCAAAGAAAGCATCTGGCGGTTACAGTAACAAATGCATGCGTATAATTGCCCCAAAGTTGCCAAACGCAACCCATAATATTAGTTTGATATCATTCTGGCCATTACACATTAACTTTCGGTAATTCTTACGAAGATTACCAAGTGTCCAATAACGACGTGATATTTGAAGTTAATATATTTTCTATTCTTATTACCCTTTGCGTTTTTTCTCCTACACCATCATTTCATACCTAAATCAGGCAAAGTTGGTCTTTTCTGTCGTTTCAAAACACTCGTTTCTGACATTGTCCACGTGCCGAGTATATCGGGTGATCTCGACCCATTTTTAGCTCACCTGAACCGAAGGGATTTGAATGAAACTTATAGAAAGTAAGTACTCAATGTCCTTTACTAAGTTTGTTCATTTCGGCCAGATCAGCCCTAGAGGTGGATCCAGGATGGGGCAAAAGAGGCCCCAGGGGTACCCCTCTTTAGAAATCTTCTCCCCAGAACCTATGCATGGATTGAAAACTAATTGTCTTTGAATGAACTACATAGATGTATGATTAAAGTTTGTTTCGTACAAATCGGAAAATAATTTTTTGACACATTTTTGACGTGTTTTTAGACTTTGTAATTTTCATTTTCTTTGATGTTCTCCCCTTTTACTCATTATGTTTTATTCATTTTATGTGTTTTACCTGTGGTTTGGTAGATAAATGCTTTCCTAAAAGAATTTTGCTGAAATTTAATTCTTTGAATTTTTTATGAATTTTTTAAGACTGCAAAAATGAAGGGGGTGGGGGGGGGGGTAATTATCCACATTTTCGACTTTTTCTCCGATACCGCTGAAGGGATTTTGATGAAACTGTATAGGAAACACGAATGTTTGGTGATTTCGGCCATATCGGCAAAAAGGGTGGAACCAAGGTGGGGTAAAAGAGGCCCCGTGGGTATCCCTCTTAGAAATTTCTCCTCCAGAACCACTCCATGGATTGAAAAACTAATTGTATCTGAGTGATCTACATAAATGTGTGATTAAAGTTTGTTACATACGTAGAAATGGGAAAATTAATTTTTGATGTGTTTTTGATAAACACACTTTTTTTTTTACACATTGTCATCCTCATTAATTCTTCATGATGCATTCATTTGAAGTGCTTTACCTGCAATTAGATAGAGAAATGCTTTCCTGAAAGAATATTTCTGAAATTTAATTTTTTGAATTATTTCTATGAATTTTTAAAACTTCAAAAAGAAGAAGGGACATTTTTTCACACACTTGTTCTTCAAAACCGCTGAAGGATAAAGGAAGCAAGTACGGTATCCAAGTTCCCCTGACAAGTTTACGTTTTTTGACCAGATATACTCAGAGGTGGATCCAGGGTTGTCAAAATTTTGGAATAAATTGGAAAATTAACTATTTTGACATGTTTTGACATCTTTCCCAGCTTTGTCATTTTCATCAATTTTTAAGTCTCCTTCACTCACTAGGAGTGTTAAAATAATTTGTAAATTTGAGATTCCCATATTTGTGAGATACCAACACAGTTCAGGTGAGCGATGTGGCCCCTGGGCCTCTTGTTAACTCGTCCCATCGCATACTCGGTTTTATCATTCTTGACAAATATGAACTGCCCAACTCCACCGGACATGGCGGCACAATTGTAAAACATGGGGTACGCATAATTTTCAGTTATATTGTTTAGATTTTGGCAATGTCATCATTTCAGGGTAACATTAAACACTGGAAAAAATTTTTTTATTGGCTTGATATATTTATTCATATATTGATCCGATTTGTTTCAGGTATTTAAAATAACGTTGAAAAGCACATGTGTCACCTAATACATGTTTTTTTCCAATAAAAATCACATCCTGTATTTTTAAAGTAAATATAAAACGTGTAAAAATCCGCCGACTTTAACACACCCAATTGTGTCCGAAATCCTCCTGACCGAATTACGAAGCACATTTGATGTGGCGGAAGAGTTTATCTGAAAGGTAATTGCATACGGAAATACAGCCGGATTTTTTAAGGTACGGGAAAACTTAAATTCTAATAAAACAAATAACTCTTAGAAAAGATATATTTTACAACGTTTCACGTGTTTGATAATGTATTTAAACACACATTTTATCATATTCTCGTCTATATGTCATGGGTCAAAAATCATCATTATGACAGCTTATATCACTTTAAAGAAACAGAAAACAATTTCATAGGAAATAGATAATTACAAACAATACCCAAATAATAAAACAATTATAATTAGTACATGTATTACCTAATACACTTAACGGTGTAATGACCAATATCTAAATATCAAAACATCGAAACAGAAAAAAAAATACAAAAAAGATTATTGTGGCAGATGTTCATGGTCAGGGGTCAATTTACATGGTCGAGAATATATTTGTACGTCTATATAACGGTTTCTGATTATCTGAAAGTTGATATTTTCACCAGTGCAATACTACAAATCACACAGGTGACCATAAAGACCACAGTGGGCCGCTTGTGATATAAGAGAAAACATGACATTCACATTGTATATCGATTTCCCGTTGTTCTGTATCAATTTCTTTTCATTGAGAATATATTTAAAATCATTTTAATCATTTTTACCTATTTCGTAAATTAGAAGATGTTAAATTATTTCAAACGCGTGAACAGTATGAATTTATCAAAGAAAAGTTCAACAAGCGTTAAGTATTTCTGTACAAATACATATTTCATAGATCGTAAATGCACTTTGGTTTGAATTTATGATAACGATTTGTCAAAATTCATTTTCATACATGCAGAAAATTTAAACTTGTTACTTGGACACGAAATGTGTTCTTTCATGTCAGGTAGAAATGAATTGGATTGCTTTCGCACCTGTTTGGTATTGTCGATATCAACATAACTTAACAAAGTTAATAATATAGCAGTTAAAGGTATAAACGCGACTGATACTCTATACTTCTTTTTCATTTTTGTTTGTTCGATTGGAGAAGCAGTGCTTAATCAAAAATATCATTATTTATAATCTAAATGAGTAGAAATATATGTTAAAATAAATAATTAATAGAATGTCTTAAAATTGCAAAATTTCGGCTTTAAAAATATCTGTGCTATATTGATTGTCACATTCGGGAAATATATTTTCCCCATTTTTCTAGAAAAATATTACTCCATTCTTTGTTTTCGTATTAAAATTATATACAATTGCTTTGTATTTGAAGTATTTAAAATTTATGATATTTCACTTTCTGGCAACGTGTTTCAGGAACCTTAAACTGTCTACTTCTAGAGTGGAGGTTCTTACATGTGGTTCTGAATTGAGGATCACAATCCTTAAATTAAGTCAAACTTTCAACATATAATAATATACACGTTTACTTGTTTTCAAACAGAAATTTTGTAATTAAATTCATATTCAGAATACACTCTAGTAAATGAGTTTACACCCAGATTTATCATTGTACTTTTAGGACTTAGATTGCTTCGTGATCCAGGGACTGATGTCCAATATTTAAAGTCAGTTAAAAACATCAACTACTCAACGAAACCAAAAGAAATCACAGAAAATAAAAAGAGAGACAAAAATGATTAATTGAAGGAAGTACATAATGCAGTTTAGCAAGAAAATTTATTGTGTGTGATTAATGCTTTGGAAAGACAAAGAACTGTCAATCAGTTTCGGTTGACTTATTTTCGATACTTTCATTGAAACACTTGTCATTGTTTTCTCGGTAATGCCACTCTTATTTTCCTATATAAACGGGAATTTCAAAGGAATCATTAGTTTTACTCCCGGGTCTTAGATAGGTATGTAGACTTCATTTTACTTAACCACATTTTGGCGTTTTAATATGTATGACACAATAGTTGTCGTGTTCACTGTTTGACGTTAATTATTTGGTAATTTAAGATGTGTGTTTATCTTTTTACAATTATTACTTTATTACAATTATTTACACGGTCTCTGTTTTAATTTAATTGGTAATTTAAAAAATAATACATGTGCCCTTTGTGAGATAATAATTGTATTGTCTAATCATGATTCATTTCCATAGTTATTGATTTTTTAAAATCATTTGAATCTAAAGATATCTAATTGGTAATCCTTGGTATGTAATCTTTTGAAACAGTTGCAACAAAATGCGTGGACTCCTTTCGTGTGCAGCAATTTGCGCTGTTCTTACAGTAGCTACGTCTGATTTGCACCCATGGTCGGGATGGCATGATCAATGGACAAATTGGCATAATCCCTGGTCTGGTTGGACAGAACCCTGGACACCATGGGGTGATCCATGGACACCATGGGGTGATCCCTGGACACCATGGAGTAATCCCTGGACAACATGGAGTAATCCCTGGACACCATGGGGTGATCCCTGGACACCATGGAACAACTGGAATCATTGGTCTCATTTTGGTAACAGGGGGCTTAGAGTAAGAGGACCGTTTGGAGGAAGAGGATTTGGAGGAGGAAGAGGTGGATTTGGAAGAGGAAGAGGTGGGCTGGATGGAGGACTAGGAGGAGGAGGAGGAGTACTGGGTGGAGGACTAGTAGGAGGACCCGGTGGTTTGGGAATATTACCAGGAAGTTGCTCGTTTCCTTGTAAGAGCAGTTTATTAATTTCTATCTATACTTTTTATTTGGAATCAGAGTTTTAAATGTGAAATTAAGATGAAATTTGCGATATCTAAGTTTGTTTTCTATAATTCAATTTATAATTTGTCTGACAAGAGAATATACGAAACGCCGGTAATTTTCTCCTAGATGAACTTATATCCTACTTTACACCTTAAGATATTCAGTTATTCTCTCTCTCTCTCTCTCTCTCTCTCTCTCTCTCTCTCTCTCTCTCTCTCTCTCTCTCTCTCTCTCTCTCTCTCTCTCTCTCTCTCTCTCTCTCTCTCTCTCTCCAATTCGGAACATAGTACATGTATTGTGATGTAAATTTTCATTTCGTTGTGTTGAGGTATTTAGGTAGTTTTCCAGTAACTCGTCTTAACTACTTGATTTATTCATTTTTGTGTTGTTCAAGATCGGAATCATTCTAATTGGAGAAAAATATGAATCAAATAACAAAAGATAAAAGTTCTAAGTACATGAATTGTATATCAACGTTGAGCGATATTTCAGCACAAATTATTTATCCCAGAGTTTTTAAAAATTAAATTGAAAGAACATTAAACAAATTATAAGTAGATAATGTGTTTTTAATTTCAAACTTGTGTTGAATTTTATCTTTGAAAAGAAAACGTATATCTCAAATTTATACAGCAAAATGATTTCTAATTGAAAGCTTTAAAATTTGTAGCGTGATATAGTAGTTTACATAATACGAAATACCCAATTGCTCGAACTTATCACAAGCTTCTATATCAAAAGATAAAAATGCTAATTTGACATTGTATTATCTTCTTTTATATATCCATTTCATTTTTTATTGTTTTAATGCGTTTTAAGCCGGTCTTAACAATTTTCAGTTTTATAAGGGTAGTCATTTTTAACGGTGGAGCAGATTCCAGTTACAATATGCCCAGTAACAGACCATCGGCCTGCTGCAAGTAAAGTGGCAAACTTTCTCATAAATTCTGTTTTTATTCCCGCAGGGATCGCTGATATGATACAGCAAGAGACTTAATTGCTAGAAACTTAATGTTCCAACCACTCAGCCCATATCTGTAATTTGTATTTTTGTTCTAAATTTCAGCTGGTGGATATCGTTGTCCAGATTATTGCTGCGTAAGTATATATCATTTCTATACATTACACACTAACGTCCAGGGTTCTCCAGAGAGTTTGAAGGCAAAATGTTGATAAAATGCGTCACTCCCAATACAAATTTTATTGCACCAATCGAAGGCAACAACCTTACGGGTATGCCCGGTTGTGATCGACAACCACACATTCGGGCGTTAATGTAGTGAGCGAAATATAAGAAGAGGATTATTTCGGTTACGGTTTTACAAGATATTATACGAATATGACCACAGACGGTAAAATGGTAACGTCAGGAAAGAACCCGTTTCTGGGAACCTGTGTAATTTTGCCATTCAAAGTTATAGGATACCAATATTGTGTTATTATTATACAAAAACAATGCCGAAAAGTGCTGAATTATAAGTCGTTATAATCAACACGTAAAGTGCAACAAAAATATATGCAAAAATAAAACCTTTGCCTGACCACACATTTACAAGAATATCATTATATTTACAGGGCTTCCGTTGTCCCGGCAATTGTGTCAGAAACGGGTATCATTGCGGATGCAAAAACAGTAAGTAGTTATTTCATTTAAAACCTCTGTCATATATTCAGGTTTATAGTATTGTATAGTATATATAGAACAATATCATAACAAAGTCTGCGATACAATCTTCTTATCTTCAACCATGCTTGAATCCTAGCTATTAAAAGACGAAGTTAAGAGTTATGAAATAATTTATCATGCTCCATGCTATCTTTAATCCCTTTCGTTCGAAATTGGATATTCACTTTCATATGAAACATATTATTGGTTGGAAATGTGATCCGTTTGAAAATGTTGAGTTGGCGGTTGTTGCGACGTCTGTGCCGTTTGTGGTGAGGATTTACTCCTCACGTATTACATTTGGATTTGACTGTGGCCTCACGGCGGGTGTGACCGGTCGACAGGGGCTACTTACTCCTCCATGGCACCTGATCCCACCTCTTGGTTTCCAGAGGTCCGTGTTTGTCCATTTTACCGGATTTGTATCTATGTCCTGGACATTCTATTGATTTATACTTTGGTATCTGAGTTTTTTTTATATTTATATTCAATCTTATTCTTAAAATAGTTTGTGATCTAGTTTATCTAAAATATTCATTATATACATGTATAAGTTTATCTTTTATTTGTTTGAAAGCATGTATGATACATGACAAAAGAGATCCTTTAAATTCCATTTATTTAATTCTGTTTATCGTTTGTATGTTTCAGTAAAAATCAAGAAACATTATTAAATATTTTCCCGCCTCTGCAGAAAGGGTGACACACTATGGAAACTTCGATGTTACAAAATAAAATGAATGTTGTATTTATCTATATAAAATGTTACTGGTTATCTTTGTGTCAAATGGGTTTTAATAACAAACGTACGTGTGACATGGAATTTGAACCAAAATCCGGATATCTCAAGACAAACTCTGAGGTATCTATGAGTATCTCTGAATATCACCAGATATTCAAGATTACAAGTCCGGTGTCCTATAGATATATTCTGGCATATATGAGATGGCTGGGGTATCTATGAGATAACCTCCTGATTTTCAGAGTTATTGCTACTTAATTCATGCAAAGACGAGGTTTCAATAGAATACTCAAAATCAACCCTGTATAACTGCTGCTATTCTGAGATACAGGGTAGTTGTGCGATAATAAACAACACATTGACATTCTTATTCATGTCCAGCCAACAGTCAGTCAAAACAGCTGTAACATTTTTGTTATTCTTAGATAGAGGTAATTCTAGAAAGTAACGCATTTTTCATTCCGCAAATCACAGTGATGTCCCCGATGATACTTGTCGGGTAATAATTTTTTATGAATGTCAGACAAAAGAAGTTGTGGCTGACACTGTGGCCCAATATAAAAATGAAATGCCGATAGGTTAATTCAAATCAAGCAATATAAAGTGAGCCTTGTCAATATAATGATAGACCAGGAGTTTACCACTACTGACAGAATAATTCCAATTGCCATGTCAATTTTCAACGTCTGGACAATTTATTGTCCAATTCACACAAGATGGCGGGGCGGAATAACCATTTGATTATCATAAGGAAAATATTACTCACTTTTCGGTTACGACAATCTTTACGAGGAAAAACGTTTTATTCCTCACTGGATAGTCTCGTATGTACGGTGACAATCAAGAACGATCACTCTAGTCAGTGTAATTTTAATGTTATGCTTTATCACCTAAAATTTACTCAGTCGGTAGCGCGCAGTAGGTGTCGGCACGTTAAAGAACCCTCACTGCTCAATGACCGTAAGTGCCGAGCATAGGCCACATTTGAAGCCCTTCACCGGCATTTGGTGACGTCTCCATATGAGTGAAATATTCTTGAGTGGACGTTAAACAGCAATAAACAAACAAACAAACAAACCTAAAATTTAAACTCGTCCAGGTCAAGAAAGGGTTCACAAGACTACATCCCAACAGGTTTTCTGGATTTGTTTACTGTCGATGTCGATGTATTGGAATTTTTTAATACTAAAGTAAGGCGTAAGCAAAATCATGGACATCGTTCATACACGTTTTCATCACTTTTATCTTCTATTAGACAAAATTTAGATCATCATATTCACAGCAAATTGTATTTCCTTTTGCACTTCTAAATAACTTTTACAGGAAGTAAAGGAGCAAACGTGAACCCCCACACGGATTCTTCTACCCCAGAATATGCACTAAATTCCGTTATAATAGACATTGCTCATCACAGACTGTTCAAACCTGCTCGTATAACATACGATAACTGTTCTGAACAGAAACGTCACATGTTCATGTGCATCATCTCCCTTCGTATATAACCCTGTCGTGCATGTCATCACCGGTGACGTTGTTTTTTTTTTCTTTTTTGAAAAGGAAAACCTCAAAAATCTTATTTTAAAAGGTCCAAAATACGGTGAAGCCCGTTCCTTTAAATGGCAATAGTCAGTCGATGGGTCAAAGATGAATACGTGGAAACAGACATCTTGTCTGAATGGTTAAAAGCTATACGATGGTTAATAAAATATCGTATTCGAAAACTTAAAGAAACTGTAAAAACACATTACCCTTCATTGTTCAGTGACCCAGAAGTGATAACCGAAATGGATAGATTATATGACCAATATGTACTGGTCCCAGCAGACAAAGCCTCAAATAATATAGTGTTTATTTGTAAGGCACATTATTAATTTTGTTTATTATAAGAACTATGGTTTTATACGAAATCCGGCAATCCTACATACACACGTAGCCCACTTTCAAAGGACGAAATCCTTCAAAATCATGTCAGTATTACGCTCTTTTGATGTACCTACAATCGATACTGATGTTGAGCTACCATATTTATATTGAATACCTAAACTTCACAAACCTCCATATAAACAAATGTACATTGCAGGGTTGTTAAGGAAAAACTTCAGCAATACTGTACAGTTGCTTATTCCAAATAGAAGACATACCACGTTTCTTAGATTCTCTGTATCAAAACATATTATTTTTCTGCTCTTTACCAAATATTCCGCATGAAAAATTACAAGAGAAACTTTTTGGCATTATTTACAACATTTTTTTCACTAAAAGTGGTACCCGGAAATCTAGATATTTAGTCACTGGTTATCATGATACGTATTTAGTCCGACACCACTCTGATTCTACACATAAACACACTGAAGATGTTATAAAAAAAATGCTGGAATTTCTAATAGACAACATTTGTAATGTTAGGAGACCTTGTCTTCAGCAAACTGTCGGCATTCCCATGGGGGCCAATTGTGCCTCTTTTCTGGCTGACCTGTTCCTTTAATCATAGCAGTGTTCAGAAGCTTCTGAATCAAAAGGAGAAAAACCATTAATTTGACATTTAGATATATCAACGACGTTTTGTCAATTAATAATGACAATTTTCATACATTTGTCAATGCGATATATCCCAACGAAAGAAATTAAAGATACAACAGAATAAAGCACACACGCTTCCTATTTTGATATTTACATACCACAGACATAGACAAGAAATAAACAAACAGGCTAAATGACAAACGCGACGATTTCGGCTTTCCCATCTTAAATTTTCAACATTACCCTTTCAACCCTGAACAATTGAAAAGAACATATCATTTAGATATTTCGGAACAAAAAGGTTAAATAGTAATATGATCACTCATTCACCAGCATATGGTGTTTATATATCACAAATGATTCGATATACAAAAATGTTCAACATATGAACATTTCATATACAGAGGTAAACTACTTACTGACAAGTTATTGATACAGGATTGTCGAAAATCACGTTTGATAACAAAGTTCCGCAAATTTCACGGTCGATATAATAGCACTGTTTGCGATTACTCTAAATGAAATGTTGAGTAACCTGTTCGATAGCGGTTGTTGAGTCGTCTGTACCAATTGTGACGAGGATTTCTTCCTCACCTATTTCATTTGACTGTAGACTCACGGTGGGTGTGACCGGTGACAGAGGATGCTTACTCCTCCATGAGACCTTATCGCACCACTGGATTTCCAGAGGTCCGCGTTTTCCAATATAACCAGATTTATATATGTATCCTGGACATCCTGAAGATTTATATTTTGGTATCTGAGATTTTATGCTTGAAGTATGGACCCCTTTATTGAATTAATCTGCTTAGACATGGGAAACCACAGCATAGGGTGATTGTTACCATATTTAATACAGGGAGACCGGGGACAGTTTTAACAATTTTATCGCTTTTAGTCACTTCTAAACAGATGTATTTTTCGGAAAACTTTATTCATGGTTTAGTATTAGATCTAAATCTTAACTGTACAAAATGATAAGCATTTTACGAATTCATACCGAAAATATTAGAAGAAAATAAAGTCAATTCATGCGTTGTCAAATGTTACAACTTATGAACTGACCCCGCGACGCCGGTAAATTGTAACAACACTCTGGGTCAATTGTAACTCGTTCCAAAAGCATATGTATACCGGATTTTAAAATAACCTTTAATCCAAATAACTGTCAGAGTCACCGCTTCATAAACACACAAATGGTTTTATGAGTCTACGCTATTCGGGAATCTATTGAATTTACAGGTGATACATTGCATCAAGTACAGTCCTCTATCCGAGTACCGACTATCTGCAAATTTTCCACAACATATTAAACAAAGTTAAACTTATCATCTGCATCCAAAACAAATATTCCCGATATATGCGTCTTCGGCACTTTCGTACTTTCTGGAAAATCTTGGTTGTATACCATGTGTTTAAATTCTCATGCTGTGCTACCAACTGACATCGATAACATGACTTCCACCAATTTTCAATATATGCGTCTATCTAAGGCCACCATATTTTTTATCGCAGTTGTGTGTTCATTATTACAATTCCAGGTTGTCCCCCATGACCTAATGTTAATGCAGTTCACATAATGTATAACAACCCATGTCCCTCTCAGATGTAGATCAGGCACTATACATAGCTCAGATTTCACAGTCAGAAAATACTTATTTTGTAAATTAAACTATTTCCCAGCAATCAAACACTGTTTAATATTTTTTAAAATCATCATCTAGCATTGATTTAGACTTCATCTCACAAACATTCATTATATTTGGTACAGCAGCATCAGCAACCAATTGTAAGTGTCGTCAGTATCATGATCTTTAGAACATGATCTAGTAATGACCGATACCCTGGACAATGCAACAGTAATGTTTCCAGAAATGTGTTAACCGTGAAATTGTAGCTTTGAATTCTTAGTAATCATCTTTCAACCCGGGCACACGACTTGGATTTTTGTGAGAAAATAAATTAAAGTGGCTTATTATCAGTTGACAGTTCAAATGGTTTCCCCGTTAAGGATATGTCAATTATTTGCTTGCATACTTTATTATCAGCTGCTTTCCTCCTTGTTCTTTAAGTAGTACAGTCCCAAGTCCCAAATTATGTTCCTGTTCCCAGATAAATGTATGGGTCCTTGCGCAATAACTTGTTTAATGGTTCTACAAACGAACGTAGCCAAATTCGGAATGAATCTGCCATTAAAATTGACTAGACAGTAGACACACAGCATTCACAACAGATTGTATTTTACTATCTGCAACACCAATTCCATGCTCTGATAGTACGTAACTACGTACATGTTGAACTAACAATTCCCCATACTCAATCATAACTTTTTCTTCAATTCTCTTTAACACTCTCTCTAAATTTCGTTTATGTTCCTCGTCCGTTAATCGATGAACAACAGCGTCATCATATACTGCATTTGCACCAGATACGTCATCCAAAACCTTATTTACAACTTGTTAAACATTTCTAGTTCACAATTAACACCAAACAACAGTAGTTTATATCTGTAACAAGAGATCCCTGAGGGATCTTGGCGCCCACCATGGAATGTTCTATGTCTGATCTATGACAGACTGTTCTTTTCTCTTATTTTGTGTCTCAACATTGAATTTGAACTTAAATCCATATTTCTGTGGAATACTTTTTTTAACAAGATTACAGCGAAACTGAACTTGAACTGAACATGTTACACTTTAAGAGAGGATGGAATTTTACATGGCCTACAAGTGTCCATGTTGTATTTTGATCTCTCTGAAATGTAATAGGCACATCTAGACCTCAGGTGGAAACCTCCATCATCAATTTCGAAAAGATTCCTTCAGTACATTCTGAGAAATACATAATTCCATTGTCAAAATCCAAGATGACTACCTGTCGGCCATGTTGGATTCCGATCTCTCTGAAAATGTAATATGCACAACTAGACCTCAAGGGGAACCTTCATGTCAAATTTCAAGGAGATTCCTTCAGTCCTTTCTGAGAAGTAGCGGTAACAAACTTCCTTTGGTAAAATCCATGATGGCCGCCTGTCAGCCATGTTGGATTCCGATTTCTCTGAAAATGTAATATGCACAATTAGACCTCAAGGGGAACCTTCATGTGTAATTTCAAGGAGACCCCTTCAGTACTTTCTGAGAAGTAGCGGTAACAACTTCCTTTGGTCAAAAAACAAGATGGCCGCCTGTCGGCCATGTTGGATTCCGATCTCTCTGAAAATGTAATATGCACAATTAGACCTCAAGAGGAACCTTCATGTCAAAACAAGCGGTAACAAACTTCCTTAGGTAAAAATCCAAGATGGCCCACTTTCGGCCATGTTGGATTCCGATCTCCCTGAAAATGAATCTGTTGATTGTTGTCTAAAAACCAAGGTGAGTAATAAATGTAGTTATTCCCTTGAATCTGGTCAGTTCTATTTGATGGTCAGCCCATTTCATGTCTACAGTTGGTATGGGATACTTCTCACGAATCACCGTTTCGTCGGCACGTCTCGTATCCACACAAACACAGTTTATCTTATTTTTTTCTTTGGCTAACTACAATGGGTGAAACCTACTCACTTGGCCCATCAACTTTCTCAATGTCAATGGATATATTTTTTCCATCAAAATGACAGCCTGTATGCCTTTAAGTTGTTTACGTCTGAACTAGTATTATATGATTGTATGCGGAACAGGTCTGACTTGTCAGATCACTTGGGAGACTGAAAAAAAATATTATGCAGGTGAAAAAGGGATATTACGACACGAATGTGGAATGTTGAAAATGTGAAAGTGTAAATCATTGTGATTGTTGTGGAGTTAACGTGCAAATTTGTTGTCCGTGTCTGTATTAATAATGTCAATGTAGGAAGCATATGCTCGATTCTGTCATATCTTAATTTTTAATGCGCTGGGATGTGTAAATAATGTTATTAACAAATCATCGTGAGGTCATGGTTTCCTTTATCTTCTGACTTCTGAATTAAGTCTGCTAATAGAGAAACGTCATTAGGCCAACAGGAATGCCGACGAATTTTTCATTTTTTTTTTTTGTATTTTGAATTTTGGTTTACGCCACACAACAACTTTTCAGTCATATCTTGGCGGCTAGTTTTTAATGGTAGTGGTGAAAACCTGGTTACAATGTACCCGGGAAGAGACCACCAACCTTCCAAAAGTAAACTGGCAAACTTTCTCACAAAAATCAGCTTAGGTTCCATTAGGGTTCGATTTGCTGAAAGCATAACCAGAAAGGATTTCTGTTACATACCAATAGAGGTGTCTTGACACAATGAACAAGAAATTATTTGGTTTAAGTATGTGAATATCAATAGTTTTTAAGATATTTGACCAATTATGAAAAAGTTGGGCTCATTATGACTCCAGGGACCTTTAACCTTTGCACAATTATATTTTTCTTGACACAGGGAACAAGAAAATATCGAATTCTAGTTTTATTTACGATATTTGAGTATTTACTAGGATCAAATGAAGGTTCTTTCTTCCAGTAGCAAAAGACTTTCCCCAGAGATTAACGCAGAAGCTTTTGAAAAAGAAATTGTGGTTTATGGCTAAGGGGTTCATGAGACAAATATGTTGAAGACACCCATCCTATTTACACTTTTTCTTAATTTTCTCCACTTGGCAGGGACCGTGGGTCCTTCCTCTCAACAAACATGAATCCCATAAATACAAGGATTTGTTTTGCTAAAATTGGTTGAAACTGGCCCATTGTTTCTGGAGGAATCAAAACATTTTAAAGTTTACATAGCAGACAACAGACAAATTATCATCAGAAAAGCTCAATATCAAAATCCCATATGTGCCTAGATAACACGAATTCATTGAAGAAATCATAAAAATAATTAAGTAATTCCACTAGTAGACTTTTAATTCACGTACAATAAATGCAATATTTTGTACAAATATAATCATTTTACACATTTCTAAAATAAGCATTCACTTACAAAATGTATCACAATTAGAATTACTACAAAATTATCAACCTATTCAATCATGTAAAAATACCTCACAGTACACAAATGTACATAATTACAACTTTTGATTGGAATGACTAGATCAATAGTAAATCAATGATTAAAAGACTAGAATCAACCACACTTAAAATGGAATTTTCTTATACTGTTCCCAGTAAAAATAATTCTTACCAGTAGGGAATCTCATAAAAATATACAGACATAGTAATATTGGTTAACATGGATAGAAGATTCAAAGGTGATATTCAGTGTCCAAAAGAAACAAACATCCCTCAGACTGGCAAAACATTTTTGTGTTGATGTTGTTTACGTCCTGTCCAAGGAATGCATTAAAAATAATGACAAAATCTCTATAAAGATGGGGCCAATCATGCCTTTAAATCTTTATACAAACCTCACAATAAATTCACAGAATATGTAAGTTTACAAAAAAATAAAATTTCGACATTGGTGTTGCATAATCTGTGACCAATCAACCTGACGGAACACGACGTAAAAAATGTATTACCTTTGACCCCTACATACATGTGCACACATTATGGATATGTAAGTATATTTTAAAGGAAACAAAAACAATGATGGAAGCCAGGTATAGCTAAGAACTGAGAAGACATTTTGATATCATTAGACAGATAAATTAAGTCAATATCTAAATATTATTTTGAAAAGTGTCACCATTAGTTGACTAAATGTAAAAATAAAACACTTCAAAACTAAAATTTTAGATATTGTACCTATGCTAACTGTTAGAATAAAATACTAATAAAGCGGTTATAGCAACAAGTCTAATTATTCATATTTATGTATTTGAAAACAAATTTGTAATTGGTAATTTTGTGTTTAAAGAATTACTTGCAATGCTTCTGAGATGACTACAATAATTTTATTTATATGAACTAAAAGAACAAAATCCAGACCAAAAATCAATGAAAATGCCAAAATGTGAAATATAAATACAGACATATGAAAATTCAATATAAGATTGATTATGTCCACTCATAATCTCAAGATTTTTCGTTATGAAATGTTCGTTTTATACTTATAAAAGAGTATGATTGCAATAATTAGGGATAACAGACATTAACAATGTTTGCAGTAGTTAAAAGAAACTAATAGAAATACACCTGTTACCCATCACATCATATATGATCGAAAATAGAAACAAACTTTTTGTAACAGAGTTTTACCAAAGCACTTTTTAAGCAATCAAAAAAGTACAACTGTGAAATTAGAAATAGATTCTACACTGATATCTCTAATAGCTAGTTCATATGATATGAGATGATGAAACATCCACAATGATAATTTATGATGTGGACAGAACCAGGTTATCTTTAAAAATTACAGGAATTTTGAGACAAACGATAAGGTTGGCAGAATGGCTTAGAAAATATAGTGATGATCGGATAATGGGATAATCATATTTTTATCTAATTAATGTCTTTGGTTCCTGTATATAAAATATTGTACCTGTCTTTCATCATTATATTTGGTCATTTAATTTAACACAGAATTCAGTGTCTATAAAAAGATCTCTGTTTTATTGTCTTACGCAGAGACATCACAACCTGGTTGTCATGGAAACAGGTACAGCTAAAATACACTTGTAGATTGAATTAAGAAAGTGTACATAAGAAATAGGAATACAAGTTCCATTTGAACAAAATTAAAGAATATGTTTAATATGTAGACAAGCTCATTGATTATTGTAAATTGGTAATTTATATAAAAATATATCTATCAAAATTAAATTTCATTTAAAACTGACATTCATTGTAATGTAACAGTCATTTGTATAGATAATTCGTACTGTATATACCTTTACAGTACAGCATATATCTAACTTTCCTTGGGTATTACATTATAAATGTTACAATAACATAGCCGTGTGCAACAATGCCAATTATATCCGAACGTCCAATATACAAATGTATACATCATTTTGGACAGTTTTTGATTTTAAAACGTCAGTTAAAACAGTTAACTGTTTCACCACAGTCCAATGAACTGTTGCCCAACTGTGACATCACTGATTAAACCACGACATCATACACGCAGCAGTATTATTTACATGTGACTTGCGTAGTTGCAGTGTTTGTAAAACATCTGTTGACATTTATTTCAGTATCATAGATTTTGGGGCAACAGTCTATATATTGTCTTGTCATTAGAGAAGTTGTTGGAACACTTTTATCAACTTCAGTTACTTACCTGCTACTTTTCAGATGCCTCAGGAAAATAATTTTACTGTTGCCCGCAAACCCATGAATTCATTGAATATTGTGAAGCTATTGCAACAAGCAATAATACAAAGAAAGTGTACATCAAAACCTATATGGGTATAAAAGTTCAAGTAAACATCAAGAACAAAACATAGCTGAATTTTAAATGATCATAGATTTGATTAGTACAAAAAAAAATTACATCCATGGTCGATAAATCTTGAGAATAGGTAAAAAAATAATTATAAAAGTCCATTACAATCAGTAGAAAGTAAAGGGTGTAAAACTGATTTGTAAAACTTTTTTACATATAATGAAACAAAATCAAATATATACTGCATACATGAAACTTTTCCCTTCCATTTGATGTTCACTATTTTCGCCCTTGGACAAGAGGTCAGATTTAAAATGCAAGTGTAAATTTCAAGCTGAATAATCAAACCATGGACATACACATTATCCACAAAACTATTGTGATTTAGGGCGAATTTTAGACAGAGTAATAGGTTTTCTGTCCTAAAAGACCGAAAATGAGCAAGAGTGCAAACTGTATACAGTTTATAATATATAGTTACTCTTAATTAAAGTAACAATGCATAAGGATATTGAACAAATATTGAAACCAACAAAATATAGAGTATGAATGTCAGCATTAATTAAAAGGATTGAAAGAACATTTTCTGTTGTTTATTGAATGAAATACTTGCACATCACTATTAAATGTTTATAATTACTGCTAATAAGATATGGGATTTCTAAAATAGAATCACCAGTTCAATTGTCTGCATACTAACAGGTTTTTGTTTGTTGTATTACACCCCACCACTCAACAGTTTTTCAGTTATATGGTGGTGGCTAGTTTTTTTATGTTGGAGGAGACGACCCGTTTTGTCAGGATTAGAGACCATGGCTTCCCATAAGTAAACTGGCAAACTTTCTCACAAAATCAGCTTAGATTCCAGTGTGTCTTGAACCCATGCTGACCAAAAGTGACTGACTCTGTGGTTCAAAACGTGATGCTCTTACCACAAAACAATGGACGCCCCTAACACGTTAATGGATTTCTAAAATAAAATATTCAAATACTGAGTCAAAAGACAATGCTATACCATATTTCATATGGACTTCTAGCAATATACTATTGGCAAGATGAGACAAAACATAAAAATAATAATAAGAAAAGTATAGCTTACATTACTATGTACATTCAAAGAACAATAACTCTTGGCAAGATTAACATTTTTCTATGTCTACTTACAGTATATTTTGACTTACTAGAAAAAAAAGCATTATAGTGTTATACTGATATGGTACATAACACCAAATTTAACTGGATTTCTTGGGATCACAAGATATATGTCAGAGATAAAATTATGCATAAAACAAAGGACAAAAGTTCCTTCATATTCTTTTGATTTTGTAATAAATGTAATAATTCATATTTCCATAAAATTTTGCAACAACAAATTTACTACCAAGAAACTTGTATGGAGAGTAGTCTTTTAAAGGCTAGCATAAAGTTGTCAGAAAGTGTAAAAATTAATATTTAGTTTCATAGTAAAGTTAATAAAAATCTAAAATTATCTGGGATGATGACAAAATGAACAATATAGTTCCGATTTTGCTTCCATTAACATATATCAATGCAATCACAAGCGTTCACTTGCCACTGATATAACTAATAACCATGACCTAATATGTCTATAACTCTGAACAGTACTCCATGACCCCATTGTTCATCTATTGGTTAAATTTAACTGCCAGTTCAATATAACTATCATTTAAATATTACCCTTAATTGGGTGAAATATGTAACCTAACCTTAACGCATGGCTAAATTTCCCATGTTTAACCAAAATTAAATTCAACTAATTAGGAAGCAACAGAATTTAACCCTAGAGTTAGTTATCCCCACATGCTTACAAGGAGACACAATATGATTGACAATTTATTAACCATGAATAGCACAAAATAAAAAAGTTATTCTTCATAGCGAGTCATATGGAAAATATATAGATCAACACAGAAAATCATTCATGACTGCACAGGCAAATGTATGGTCTTTTTCTTAAATATCTTGTTTTTGTTTTATAGACACCATCTCCACTCAGTGCTATAATAGAAATTACTGCCTACTATATCAACAACCTCACCATTACATTAAGTCATAACTGTCAGACTAATTTACCGATATATTTATCACTCAAATTAGGATAAATAATGACCTATCAGCCTCACAACCAACTAAATCCTTTAAAGCAGGTGTCATCAAGTGATTACCCTTCCCTTTAGATTCTACATACCAATGAAGAGAAACAGACTAGAAGGAAGATAAAGCTGCTCAAAAACTGAATCATGATGTGAACACCTGCATAATGATTGTAACATAGCAACAAATCTCGGGTAGTCACCTGAGTGACTAACATGATCTTAGAATTGGCCAATATATATATATATATATATATAAATGCAAAGTTATACTAACTAGATGATTCATTTTCATTTCATGTAAAATTATATTTATCAACAATTTACATTCTTAAACAAAAATTCAAAAATAGTTCTAGGAATAACAACATGATAACTATCATCTAACTGGCAATCAATTATCTTGGAATGTTTAAATAGAAAAAAGAAAAATTAGGAACGAAACAAAATATTCAGGTTTATCATATCAAAAAATAAAAAAATAAATCAACAGAATAACATTTGAATTTGAATGTTGTTTTACACTATACTCAACAAATTGGTCTTATGGTGGCAGTCAGCTTTTACTGGTGGAAAAGAGAACCCGGTTATATTGCACAAAGAAAACCACTGACCATCAGCAAGTAAACTGACAAACTTTCTCACAAAATCAGCTACGTTGCTCTGGGGCTCAATCTCCTGCTGACCAAAAGTGAGAAAATTCATGGTTCAAAACGCTCAGCCATGAAGGCTCCCTCACATGATAATGGATTTCTTAACTGAAATGTTCAAATGTTGAGTCAATAGACAATGACATAACGCCTACTACAGGTGAGAGATAATACTTTTCTTGAATGTCAAGGATCTTAGATTCAAAAATGTAATTATGTAACCAAGGAACTCTTCAATATTTTAGACAAGTTTTTTTTTTTTTTAAGATGCACAGGGATTATGAGGACAAAATACCTAGACTGTTGTTTTATATGACTAGCTACTTTTGATTGGCTACTTAGTGGAAATTGTTTCCTTGAAACACATACAAGTATACACATAAGTTCACCAATAACTGTTGTATACACTTGTTCACCCAATAACTTACTAAGTGTATACAAGTATTAATTGCATACCAGTATACACTTAAGTTTATATGTAACAATAGTCATTACATGTAAGTAAATGAAATGCATACAAGTAAAACAAATTGTATATAAATAACTGCAGTTGAGTGCATTCAAGTAAGTACAGTTTTTAATAAGTACATATAATTCAGTGTTCCAGCCAGCCAAAAAGGCACTTTCTGCATGTAAATCAACTTTAAATAGGACACCTTTTGTGCATAAATTAACTTTAAAAGGACACATTTTGTGTGTAAATAAACTTTAAAAGGGCACTTTTTTGCGTGTTATTGTGTTATAAAAAGACACTAGTATGTAAGTGAACCTGGATCATTTACTGTGCGTATAATGGTAATAATACACGTATAAAAAGACACTAGTATGTAAGTGAACCTGGATCATTTACTGTGCGTATAATGGTAATAATACACGTATAAAAAGACACTAGTATGTAAGTGAACCTGGATCATTTACCGTGCGTATTATGGTAATAATACATGTATGTAAGTGAACCTGGATCATTTACTGTGCGTATAATGGTAATAATACAGGTATAAAATACTGGTACAGACAATACTCTGAAAAACTAATTCAGAAGAATATAAGCAATCATTTCAAAATTAAGTTAAACTTTCTGAATTTGTTTTAATCATTTTACAAAAATATTTGACTAAATAATAAAAATAACTAGATCTAGCATTATTTGTTGTAAGTCCAAATTCTGTTGGAACTGCATTATTATTATTATTTTAAAATGTGTTTAAAATTACAATGTATTATGTCAGTATGTGTTTAAATCAGTGCAAATTACAAAAGTCAGTTTTCAGTTTTGTTATTTAAAATAATAGCTTTCCCTCTTTAACCATTCCATTTCAATTAAACTTGTTAATTACTTTAACTAGTAATTCTTATTTACCTACATTTAATTCAAAATTAATAACTTAATATTTCTACATGTATAAACACTTTTACACATCCTGGAAAGTCCGGTATTGGTTCTTTTTACTACACGCATGATTTCCTCTTCCATAAACTGTAACCATAAATACACGATGTATTCTGTGACAAATTCGGCCATGAAGCAAAATCTTTGGAACTGAATTGTCAATAAAATAATTATTTAAGTTTATAGAAATGTATTTAGAGCTAGATATAAAAGGAAATAACAACGAATGACAAGATAGCATTAAAACAAACTGTGTAACTTTAAGTGAAAAAATTATCATGATAAAAAGTAATAAAAAGGGCATCGGGCATCAGGGTCACTACAAACAAGGGTATTGGGTGACACAACAAAAAGGGCGGGTGCTGCGCCCCGAGAAAATGTTCTAGCTGGAACACTGTAATTATACACTTAATCAATCTGTATAACTAACAGTCATTAAAGATATCATATTCTAAAACAATGAACATAGAATTTTCCTTAAAGGGGCATTAGCTATAATTTTATACTACTTAGATTGATATACAATAACAAAAAGAAAACTGTTGTTATTGTACATAAAGTACAAGAAGTGAAAGTAGAAATAATTGAAAGAAATTTTGGGGGTAAACACAGCTAATGTCCCTTTAATGCTCTTTCCCCATATCTGTTTAATTTACACATGCAAAACAATATCAGAGCATCTATATTCAACATTCTGTCTGTATATAATAGATGTATAAAGTTTAAATCCACCAAATTCACATAACGATAATAAAACTGTAAAAAAGGAATGCTGGATTTCAGTGTAAACAATAATCACAAAAATGCTTTCTCACTAACCTTTTCATGTCACCAAAAACAAAATACTGTTGTAGAACACATATTCTGACACATGTATGTTGACAGAATACAATGTAGAAGAAAATTTTAAAATAAAATGAACAATATTTGTTTGTTGAACAAAATTACTCCCATGCTTGGCCAAATTCCTACAGGAATGTATAGCTGACATAAGCCTTCTTCAACTGTTCCTGACCTTCAACCTGATGCACCTTACCTTTTGATTCATTTTCTACTTCTATAGGATTATTAGACCTTTGTCAAAATTATAAAGCCATCATTTGTCATAATTTTTTAAGTTTTAAGAATATATAGAATTGCTTTGTTTAAAATCATAATTAAGAAGGGAGATTAATGTCATGGACAGACAGACAGACAAGACACAGACCAAAATCATCATGCAAGCAGGTTTTTAATTTTTTGGGGCTTTGAAAACAATGTATATCATTAAAATTGGTCATCATATTTGAATTCCTAACATATTGAAACAGAGAAAGGGAAAGTATTTAAATCTGTCATGTAAATTGAGGTAAAAGAATTGTTGATGCAAACCATCACTGGTAATAAATACTAGAGACCCATGGGCCTTCACACTCACATGTTTTGCAGGAGGTAATGTCTGAGCTTTTCAGAGGCTTGAGCAGCATAAGTAGCAGCACATGGTAGGGACAGGACTCCATGAGGATAATTTGTAGCAAGTTAGAAGTCAAAAATGTCTCATCCAATCAGTGGCCAGGGTAGTCATCTTGGATTTTGGGATCAGTCAGGAACATGTGTACCAAGTTTGAAGTCAACTGGTTCAGTGGTTCTTAAGATTTAGTTGCAAATATCCCAGACAATCAGAGGCCAGGGTGGCCATCATGGTTTTTCAGATCGGCCCGAAAAAAATCATTTGTTCTGCAGATCTCTGATTGCTCCATTAACGCCTGAATGCATTCAATGTAAAAGTGTGTCAACCAGAAATTACTGATACTAGAGCATCATGGGATTCTTTTATCTTAACATGTGGCGTGAAAAGTAAGGGGAGTTATAAACTGATTGTAAACAAAAATCAAGTTTCTATTTGAATTTTAAAGACATATTTATCTTCTGAAAGCCGAAAGGCATTGAGACACGGTCTTTTTAAAAATGTGGTTCTTTCCCTGAAGTATTGAGTGCGCATCCTCAACATAATAATCGTCTCCGATTGGTCTGTACAATTGGACAGAGCTGACAAGTCCAGTGAACATTTTGCCTTCAAGGCCTAGAGAAACAATAGTGGATAGAGGGCGCTGCTATTATTCAAGTTAGGGGTTCTTGAGAAAAAGTTTAAAACATCTTGGATTTTTGGAATGGTCCAAAAAACAATAATACTTGGTCAGGACATGTGTACCAAATTAGTAAATTAATTTAGTGACTCTTAAGAAGTTGAAAATTTCTTGGCCAATCAGAGGTCAGGGTGGCCATCTTGGATTTTCAGAATGGTCCGAAAAACAACAACACTTGGTCAGGACATCATAAGGAACATATGTACCAAGTTTAAAGTCAATTGGTTCAGTGGCTCTGAAGAAAAAGTTTAAAATGTAAATGTTTAACACACGATGGCAGACGAAGAACGATTGCAATAGCTCACAGGAGCAACATGTGAGCTAAAAATTCAGAATATAACAAGGATACTGCAAAGACTGTACATAATACACCCATCATGGGTCAATGAGCAGCTTAGAACTCCATATACATGTATATATGTAACTGGTGAAACATTTTGGTTATAGAACTTGTATTAGCTTTTATGGCAATAAACCTTCTCATAAAGTTTAAAATTAATCTGTTGGAAAATACTCAAGGTGTTACTGAGCAGAAACTGTTTCTGCAAATGTTCAAGGGGCCATAACTCTGTATATAACTGGTGAAAAATTTTTGTTATCAACTTGGCCCAGTTTTTATGGCAATTAACCATCTCATATAGTTTCAAATTAATCCGGTGAAAATGACTGAAATGGTGAAAGTTATTGAGCTGAAATGTGCCCGCCAACCCGCAAACATGATAACTTAATATTACCTGTCTTTTGATGGGCGTATAAAAAGTGTCTATGATTCAATAAAATTATAAATTACCCATTCAGTGTATATATTTTTTTTCATTAAATGGAAATAAGAAAAGATATATAGATCTATCAAAAATATTGAAAGAAGGCATGTGCAGCATGTGAGATAAAAAACTGAAAGTAGGTCATGACAAATATCAAAGTCAAACAGTAATTGACTTATAAAACCCCCAACCATAAAAGTATCAATTTTTTTTTTCAAGTACCAATATAACAAACAGTATCAATCATAAACATTTACGACAAAGAATGATATATCATTCAGTCTAAAATCAGTATATTATTGTGACATTGGTATTGGTTGAATCCGCCTATGTTTATTGACTAGTAAAGTATCATCCCACCATCCATGACTTTTTCTGCCTCCCTTGTAAACGCACACTGAAGTCTAGTTCCAGACATGGCTAACATCCCCATGTTTATGGCATACATACACATAGCAACGACGAGCATGTAAAAAGCAAAGTCTAGATTTGCAGTGCTTTGAAAACCACGATCGATATCTTTTCTTGGCAGTACACTTTTACTGTAGTATTCAAAGAACAGAACCAGGTAGATAATTACAGCCATCATGGTGAACAACACTAAAATGAAACAAACATTTGTAATTCATTACTTACATTGTTGTATTTCATGTACATCACATGATCAACAGCAAAATGGATCTTTCAAAACAGATCATTGTTTAAGTTTTGCAATGTTCAATATCCACACAAGAATTTTTCACTGATACAGAGACATCATGTCATAACAAGAGGCCAAATGGGCCATAATTCGCTCACCTGGCAAAACTGGTCAACACTGCAGAAAACATAAAAATGTGTAAAAGATAAAATGGCTAATAAACATGAAAAACAGTAGGCTCATTGGGGGCCTTAATAATCACCTGAGTGAAATGTAGTTTACTGACAATATACCGAAAAGTAACCAAAAGCTTGAAAAATTCAATGAAATGAAGAATTAACTTGCATAAGGGTAGACTTACCTTGCCGATATTTTTATAGATCTTTCAAGATAATGTAAACAACAGTAGAAAACATGCGAAATCAATTTAAACGAGGGAACTAACTTACACAAGGAACACCCTCACAATTTCTACACAATAATGTTTTTTGTAGATCTCTCTGTGGTGATCACTAGTTTATAGGGAAAAACAGCCCAAAACATGAAAATATCCACTTAAAAGGGGAAATAACTCCCATAAGGGTTACCCTAACAATGAATTCCTGTTACTTTTTTGCAGATCTTTGCATACTAAACATTTTGCTTCTTTCTCTTTATCTATTATACTTTTCAAGACAATAGGACAACTGTGAAAAACATGAGAAATCAACTTAAAGGGGAAATAACTCCCATAAGGGTCGACCTGACAATTTTGGAACTATTGCCTTTGTTGTAGATTTTTGCTTCTTTCAATTTTCCTTTATCTATTATACTTTTCAAGATAATGTCAAAAAAAAATCCAAAAACATGAAAAATTCACAAAAAAGGGGAAATAACTCACATAAGGCTCAACATGACAATTTTCAATAAAATGAAATATTTGTAGATTTTTGCAAGCCGATCATTTTAAGGTAACGTTTTTTTTCTCTAGCTTTAATAATTTTGGAGATACATGTATCAAATAAAAAATATATGCTGACGCATTCGTTCTATATTTAGCCATGGCAGCAATGTTTGGTCCTAGCCTCTTTTTATCCGCAAACTTTACAGGCTTTACATGGTTATACTTTCTGTTAAGTTTGGTTCAAATTGGTCCAATGGTTCTTGAGAAGTAGTCAAAAATGTTGAAAATTTTACTAAAAAAAATTATATTTTCCATTTACTTAGGTGCCTATGACCTTCACCTTTGATCCCATGACCCTGAAATTTTGTCAGAATGATCCTCAGATAACTCCTAACAACTTTCTCATATATCTTTGCATACATGAAGTCGATCAGTTTTGAGTTATTGAACAATTTGTAATACAAATATACCATGTTACTGAAGTGCTCCCTAGTGGCTCATTTATGGACAGATTTCATTTTCGTTTGCAAACTTTGTACATATTTACTTAGCAATCATGCATCCAAAATTTGAAATCCATCTGATCATTGGTTCATGAGAAGAATGTACCAAGTTTTGGTACTTTTTGGCCCTTTTAGGGCCCCTACTGGTCCTATCCCTTTTTCATTCAGCATAAACTTTATGCAGCTTCACATGGGGATGCTATATGCCAAGTTTGGTTTAATTGGCCCACTGGTTCTTGAGAAGATGTTTAATTGCAAAAGTTAACAGACGGACGACGGCAAGCTAAAACGGTGAGCTAAAAATGTAATCAATTTTTATTTATGCAATGGTCATATAGACTAAAATAAAAGCCATGAGAATTCTTCCTTCATGCCTACCTGTACCACCACATTGGCTTTAAAAGTCTCATTCTAAAGACTTGTGACTTGAAGATTGACAGTTTCATTACACATACAAACATACCAAATTCAAAAATATATTGCTTTCCTACATCATTTACATTGATCTTCTGCAAACTAATCTACTGAAAAAAAACTGAACAATAGGCCTGTCATTGATGAGAAATTCTATATCGATAGTAAAAAGTATCGATATATCGATAAATCGAATAATTTGGTATGTCTATGAATGCATTCAAAATAAATAGATTTATTGTAATATTTAGTTGTTCTATTGTATTTTATTTATTGTATTTGATCATCTGTAGATGAAACACGAAGGCCCCAATCACTCACCTGAGAACCATCTAAAAATGTGGAAAGAAGACCAAGAAGAATATGTACATGTAGGCTGATCTGGCCAAGAAACATAAATATTAATGTTTTAAGAAATTCATCAAAAATTCTAGAAATCAAATTTCAGCAAAATTCTTGCTCAAAAACATTTCTTCAACTATATACAAGTTAAACACTTTAATACATCATTGTGAATGCAAGGGGAGATAATTGAGGAATTCAATAAAAAATTAATGAAAATGACAAAGTCTGAAAATATCTCAAAAATGCGTCAAAAATTAATATTGTGATTTCTTGAAAAAATACAAACTTGAATCATACATCCAAGTAGATAACTCAGAAACAATCCGTTTTTCAATTTATGTAGTGGTTCTGGAGTAGAAGATTTTCAAAGAGGGTACTTTTGGGACCTATTCTTCCCGCCCTGGATCCACCCCTGGGTCAATCTGGCTGATAACTACAAATTTAGTAAAGGACCCCGTGCACTTGCTTCATTTAAAGTTTCGTCAAAATTCATTCAGTAGTTTTGAAACAAAAGCTGATAGTGTGAAAAATGCAACCCCCTTTTTTTCCAGTCTTAAAAAATTCATAAAAAATTCTAGAAATTAAACTTCTGCAAAATTCTGGCACAAAAACATTTCTTTGCCTAATTAGAAGTAAAACACATTAAATTAATGCATCAAAGGGAATGCAATAACAATCCATTTTTCAATTCATGCAGCATTTCTAGAGAAGAAGATTTTTAAAGAGGGGAACCTTTTGCAACCTACATGTATTCTGAAAGCTGATAGTGTGAAAAATGCACCCTCCCTCTTTTTTGCAGTAGACAAAAAACATTTCTTCACCTTCTTACAAGTAAAACACATTAAATGAATGCATCAAAGTGAATGCAAGGGGAGATAATTGAGGAAATCATGCAAAAATGAATGATGTTTGTTTGTTTATTATTGTTTCACGTCCCACTCAAAAATCTTTCACTCTTATAGAGATGTCACCAACTGCGGGTGAAGGGCTTCAAATTTTGGCCTATGCTCGGCACTTACGGCCATTGAGCAATGAGGGTTCTTTGACATGCCAACACCTATTGTGACACGGGACTTCGGTTTTTACTGTCTCATCTGAAGGACAGGAAACCAACCCGCCGCTGCCTGGACTCGAACTCTTGGTCTCAAAATTAATAGTTGAGCGCGCTACTGACTGAGCCAGGTCATGAAAATGAAGTTTTAAAAGACCTCAAAATGGTAAAAAATTAATATTCCGATTTTTATGAAAAATACAAACTTGAATCATACATCCATGCACATCACTCAGAATGAATGTTTTTCAATCCATGCAGTGGTTCTGGAGAACATGATTTTAAGGAGGAGTACATGTACCTTTTGGGAACCATTCTGCCCTGCCACTGATCCACCCCTGGGTCAATCTAGCTGAAAACTACAAACTTGCTAAAGGGCCTTGAAGTTTCGTAAAAATTCCTTCAGTAGTTTTGAAACGAAAGCTGATAGTGTGAAAAATGCATCTCCCTATTTTTATTTTGTCGTCTTAAAAAAATCTAGAAATTAAATTCTAGCAAAATTCTTGCACAAAAACATTTCTTCACCTAATTACAAGTTAAACACATTAAATGAATACATCAAAGTGAATGCAAGGGGAGATAATTGATGAAATCATGCAAAAATGAATGAAAATGACAAAGTCTGAAGAGACCTCAAAAACGCGTCAGAAATTAATATTCCGATTTTTACGAAAATACAAACTTGAATCATACATTCATGTAGATCACTCAGAAACAATCCATTTTTCAATTCATCCAGTGGTTCTGGAGAAGAAGATTTTTAAAGAGGGGTATCTTTTGCTACCTATTCTGCCCCGCCCTGGATCCTGTGCCAATCTGGCTGAAAACTACAAACTTGGTAAAGGACCTTGAGCACTTGCTTCCTGTCAAGTTTCATCAAAATCCCTTCAGTGGTTTCAGAGAAGAAGTCGAAAATATGAAAAGTTTATGTACGGACGACAGACAGGGAGTGATCACAATAGCCGAAGGCTCAAGTGAGCTAAAAACGTATCTATGACTGGTCTCATTTCGTTTGTAGATGAATAATGGAGAGAGAGAGAGAGAGAGAGAGAGAGAGAGAGAGAGAGAGAGAGAGAGAGAGAGAGAGAGAGAGAGAGAGAGAGAGAGAGAGAGAGAGAGAGAGAAGAGAGAGAGAGAGAGAGAGAGAGAGAGAGAGAGAGAGAGAGAGAGAGAGAGAGAGAGAGAGAGAGAGAGAGAGAGAGAGAGAGAGAGAGAGAGAGAGAGTGCTCACGCGAGAATGTTTATATGTTAATAAATTTTTGAAGACAAATAAAGCATGTATTTATTGTTTTCCGACAGTGAGAATATAAAATTTGCTGTTTATACATGCGTATGTGCATGCATATATGTGCCTATGTATGTGTGTCTGTCACTGTGTCTCTATCTGTCTATTCATTAGTCCATCTATATGTGTGTTTATTCTATCAGTTTGCATGTGCGAATTTATGTTCAGATGTGTATGTCCGGGTAGCCTCCCTGACCTGCTATGTAATACATATTAAGTGTGTGTGTGTGTGTGTGTGCGTGTGTGTGTGAGTGAAGCAAGTGAAAATACAGAAAAATCATGCAAATTTTAATTCTTGTATATTTGTTGTTGTAGGCATGCAGTGAACAGTGTATTCCCACCAGCCCGAGCTTGTTCCAAAGAAGACCCAGAAAGCAGACCAAAATGAGTACCCCAAGCGAGAACCTGTTCCAAGGAAGACGCAGAAGACATACAAGAAATCCAGATGCAAATAACTACCGGTACTTAAATTTCAATATACATGTAAGGCTGTTTTCAAGGACATTTATGAAAGTTTGCATAATTGTGTGACAGCATAAAAGGGGAGGGTGGTTGTAAAATTCAATATATAATTAAAGAAATCAATAATAAAATGAAAATATATTTATCTGTGCATGTATGCGTTTGTAATTATGTGCGTGAGTGTGAAGCTGTGCATCCTTGCATGTATTTGCGTATTTTTGTGAGGGCGTGGAAAGGGGTGGATGTAGAATTCAATTTACAAATAGTAAAATCAATAGGAAAACCAAAAAAATTAATGTGTGTATTCTCGAGTATATGAGTTTATTGCATGCATGTACATGTTTTGTGTGTGCATGCGCAAGTTTTGAGTATGAATGCACCTGTTTTGTGTGCATGTGCATGTTTTTATTTATGTAAACTGAAATAAAACTGTCTCTGTCTGTCTTTCTGTCTCTCTCTCTTGAATTTGTATCAAATACAAATGTATGAATATGACAGGCTTTTCACAACCCCAACTGTGGAAGTAAGGAAAATGACTCGGCACTTTTAACATGAATCAGAGTTTAGTCCATTAGTTTGCGTGTGATTTTGGCTTTCCCATTGTCAATTTTCCACATTTAAGTACCGGGTAGATATATCCCGCAATCACCTGCATACGGTGTTGAAATTTTGAAATCGAGCTATGACCTTCACTTTTGAACCAATGTCCTTGACAATTGCCACAGATATTCTTCTGAACATTCCTTACAAATGTCTCATATATATGTGTATACAAAAAATGTTAATTTTCTGAGATATTTAACGACGGAAAATAGTAGTGATTTCGTAGTGTTTCATCCGGATTTTCGTCCTTTATCCGGATTGGCTTTGTTTTACATGTTTTAGTTTTGACCTGAATCAACTACATTCTAAAATATTTTGGCCCCTTATTTCTTAATTAAAATTTACTCTCAAGAATTTTTTACATTAATGATCTAAAAGATAATGAATTCTACTATCTATAAACAAAAAATTGTACGTGTTCATCCCTAGGGGGAAGAAGTACACCTGGTCACGTGACCAGAATGTCAATATAGTGATATAAACCGGAACTAATGTTACCAATCTAAACAAACAGACTACACAAATTTGTCCACAAAAAACATAAATTGAATGGTAAGTGTTATAAAAATTTGGTATTTTGGGGGTCACAGCTTTCAATATTTTGTCCTCTTTATCCGCCAACTCTAATAAAAGCATAAAAACACATTGATACCACGGCATTTGATCAAATTTTACCAAGTTAGCTTGAAAAATATGTCTTGTAAATAAATGACTTATTTTTAATAATGGATAGGACAGTTGATGAAAAGAATCAAAATTCTGGAAAGGGGCATAACTCTTGCATATGTAAATATCCCTTATATACTAACAAATGTGCCAGATTATTCATTCTATTAATTCATACATTCATTACGAACAAGTATGCAAAAGATAAGAAAAATATGATGATAAGTTTTTTGTATACCCCAGGGTACCCTTCTTCCCCTTGAGGGAGAAATTCGAAAAAGGGCTACAACAGTTATTAGGGTTCAAACCCTTGTTTTTTGGTTGATCATCACCAAAATCTAATCAACGAAGAACAAACATATGATCTATCATTCTGTGAAGTTTGATTGGAATCATTTTTGAAATGGGGCTGAAACTGTGTTATGCCCTACCAAATTTTTATTTATCATTTTGGACCCTTATATCTTGAAAAGTTTACTTTTAGGAACGAGTTTTGTATCTATCAACATAAAAGTCTTTTGAAAATACTTGTCAAAATATTACGTATGTTGAACAAAAAAGAACCAAGATTTTGGTTAAAGGGCCAAAACTCGCTCAAAAGTCCTGGACCTGTCATTGACCTTGAAATGTCATGAAACTCTCAGAACATGTTTGAAACTTAATGTGACACATATTGAGTGAAAATGGTACAAAAATGATGAAAAATGAGCCCAAAATTGAATGGACCAAAAAAGGGTCCAAATATGGACCTGGTCCAGAAAGTCATGTGACATATGTTTTCAAGTTAAAATGTGCTCAGGATTCCATATCTAAACTGTTTTTCGAAATTTGGCCTTGTTTCAGAAATAATTTTTAGTGGTAAATTTTGACCACTTTGGCCCTTTATATCTCGGAACTGTAAGAGATACAGAAAAACAGAGACAACTCCACAGAATCAGCAAACCATGAACTATCTAGATCTCTAAGCTCATCAAAATATGTCTGGTAGATTCCCTGATCTATAACATCCCCAAAAATTGAAAATACGGACATGGACTCTAAAGTGGTCAATGAGCACATACCACCAAGTCACCAGCTGGAGATGCTAACTAACCGAACTTGTACATGTATGTGTAAACGTAATTGTGATATGATGTACCAGTTTTTCTGAATTTTGTCCACACAAATAGAAATAATAATAATAATAATAAGAAACACAACAATATCAATAGGTCTTTTCAGTTATAATGAAAAGCCCTAATAAAAAGGTAAGATTTTTGTTTTTAAAAAGTCTGTAGAGCTACCTAAAAAAAATTTCCAGGGGCACCCTTAATAGAGCAGGAACCTTTTAAGGACAAATACGGTATATATATATCATATCACTGATCTACAGTAGTATATAAATGTGCATTAAAATGAAAGTATGTGTAATAAAAAGATACAATTTAGACATTTCAGTTCCGATATTTTCATAACAAAAGTCAAGGGACCAAATGAAAGCTCTGGTAAAAAGAAATCTATATGCGAAATATCAAAGCCCTATCCCTCATGGTTTAAAAGCTATAGCCAAGATTAAAGTTTTTGAAAAGTACATGTAGGTCAAAGTCCAAGGTCAAGGGCACTAGGTTCAAAGTCAAATGAAAGCTCTTGTCATAAGGAATCTATATGTGAAATATCAGAGCCCTGTCCCTTGCATTTAAATAGTTATAGGCCAGTTTAAGGTTTTGTCTATGGATGCTGACAACACGGATGACGACGGCGACACTGGGGGTATGGCATTAGTTCTCCGGACTTTCGTTCCAGCAAGCTAAAAATGAGTTCTACCTCGAAAACTAGTCAGGAATTTATTTATGAAATTCTAAAATAAACACAAAGGTGAATCATACATCCAAAATCTTATATACAAACGTCATGTATCTTGTACTTACAGGCTAAACCATTCCACAGATATAATCCCATTGCACCAGTAATAGTTTCAATGGGCTTTCCAAAAATATTGTATACAGCAAATGCCAGATAAACTAAACCCCACGCTATTCCAACTGCAGCCATCAAAATAGAGGTCACCAATAAACTTGTTGGGAATAATCCATAGTTGTACATATCACTTTTACCTGAAACAAAAGTCAAAATCCATTACAGTAGAGGTTATCAAATAATTTTAGTAGACACAGTAGAAGTAATCAAAAATGTTTAGTAGATTGATAGAGGTAATTAAATAATTTTAGTGGTATTTCAAACTAGGTTTTATTCCATTTACACCAAAATATTTGACTTTACTGTAAAAGTTGAATTCTTGAGTTGGACTATATTTTGTGAATGCAACCTCCATGACCTCTTCACAGCTGTTATTTTACATAACAACCCATTACAATTAGCATTAAAAATATATGAATTATTTAGTTTTTGCAAAAAAGACTAAACCCCAGTTTCAATGGACAGCAAACGGACTTTACTTTACAGTCTTTACTTTACTACAGTTGTACCTTACTCTTTGCCGTTCCATCATAATGAGACTGATCAGGAATAAGGCAGATTAATCAATTCCATTATTTTGTTTTTCAATTTTAACTATGATATGCAAATATAATGAATGAATGCTTGTCATAGTGTATTTATTGTCCTAGCGGGCGCCGTTCTATTAACCTGTATTTCACACCAAAATGGCATCCATATTGACAATAAAACATGTACACTCTGACAAGTGCTCATTTGTTAAACAATTCATGTTAATATTGACCATTTTATGCCCCCTTAACTTACAATCTAAAAGACTGGGAAGAAAATGCTTTGTATTCTATATTGTACTATCAATTCTTCAATAGGGACCTTATGCTTTGTGTTCTATGTTATCACTTATTTGGCAGTGATAACCATGACTTTGCATACATGTATGTGATAACACCGGAAATAATCACAGCTATTGGCACTGTTACTGTATTTGACTACTGTAAATGGAAGCAGAAAATCCATATTGCCCTAGGATGAAATCTGTTATCACCCCTGATATTGATTTTTACCTTGACGTCATCAAGAGCTAACCACATCATTTCCTGACAGCAAATGACGTTGTTCAAAGTACATGTATTGCACAGCTTGAAATGCACGCATCAAATGCACTACAACAACCTGAAACAAGAAACCTTTTCCCCTCCATTATTGACTTGGCTCCGTCAGTTCCATCGTCTCTTTGCTGCCATATGCTCATATTTTCGGAAATATTACCATTAACATCAACAATGACCATAAATAGTTCTGTATTATTGTTTATGTATGTTTACAAACAGCATGGAATAAACAATTCAGTGTTGACATAAGATAATTGCTGTTTATTTTTATGAAACATATACAAGTTTCACTGTATTTATTCCATGCTGTTTGTAAACAGTATACATGTACATTTTGTACAATAATACAGAACTAACATTGATGTCATTGTCTGACAGAAAGTGATGTGCAAAGCTCATGATACCGTCTGGGTAAACATCAGTATCAGGGCTGATACCCGTTATTAGCCCGGGGCAACATGGATTTTCTGCTTCCATATACATGTACATGTAGTCAAATACGGTAACAGGGCAATACCTGTGAATCATTTCTGGTATTATCACATATGCAAAATTGTGGTTATCACTGCCAAATATGTGATAAATTGCACTATCAATTTTTCAATATGGACCTCATGCTTTGGGCTTCATACATCATTACATGTAAAGACCTGCAGTCGGTGAGGGCTGGAGTCTCACTGGAAATATCATATGTACTGTAACTATTAGAAAAACCAACAAGTTCAGGAACAAGGTTGCTTAAGTACTCTGGTGTCAAACCATTCTAAATTACGGTGCCCCTTAAGTGACACAGAATACAGTATATTTTTTATTATATTGTGCGCACAGTTTAGCCATATTGTGCGCACAGTTTAACAAATATTATATTGTGTGCACAGTTTAGTTAAATTATGCACACAGTTTAACTATAATGTGTGCATAGTTTAACACTCATTCTATTGTGTGCACAGTTAGGTTATACATGTATTGTGCACATAATTTAGCTATATTGCTTGCAGTTTAGTTATATTGTGTGCAGACTTTAGTTGTATTGTATGCAGTTTATTTATACAGTGCATAGAGTTTAGTTGTATTGTGTGCAGTTTAGCTATATTGTGCTCATTTTAGCTATATTGTGTACAGTTTAACAAATATTAAATTGTGCAGTTTAACTATATTATGTGCACAGTTTAGCTATATTGTGCAGTTTACTTATATTGTACACACAGGTAAGCTATACTGTATGCACAGTTAAGCTATATTGTGCACATAGTTTAGTTATACATGTATTATGTGCACAATTTAGTTATATTGTGAGCACAGTTCAACCATATTTGAATATTTAACAAGAGGCCTAATGGGGCCTCAGGTAGCTCACCTGGCAAATTTGTTCAACATTGCATAAGAAGTCAAAATGTCTAAAAGATGATATTTTCTGCCTAATTAGTTGATTTTCAAAAATGTTTCCAGTTGTGACTCCTTTTGGAGCCTCTATGTGTATTAGTCCCTTTTCCTTTGCAATCATTGTGCGGCTTAATATGGGGATAGTTTCTGCAAAATTTTGTTTGTTTACTTACATGTACATGCCTGTGACCTAAACCTTCTACCCCATGACCTTGACACTTAGTCAAACTGGTTTAACTATATTGTGTGCAAAGTTTAACTATATCTGAATATTTAAGAAGAGGCCCAACAAACAACTTTATAATATATCTTTGGATACAAAATGTCTATAAAAAAACATATAACCTGGCAGTTGGAATCTTGTGAAACCTCAGTTTCATTTAAAAAATTGTAGATATGGACTTGACAATGATGTATACCAAATTTGAAAGAAACCTAATCATCCATTCAGTTTATGAGAAGATTACTAAATTTTGACCCATTTGGAGCATATGGATCTTGGCCCTTGGCATTTTCAAAAGCTATATGGCTTCATACGAGGAAAGTTTCTGGCAAGTTTGGTTGAAATTGGTTTATTGTACATTTGTACTGTGACACAGGACCTCGGTTTTTACTGTCTCATCTGAAAAATAGGAAACCAACCTGCTGCCGACCGGACTCGAACTCACGATCAAGAGTGAGCGCACTCACAATCACAAAATATGTCAAAATTTGAATTTATTCCAAAAAAGTTTCAGATTTTACTCCTCTAATTGTTACAATGTACTTTACAGTCAAAGTGTCCTTCATACCAAATAACAGCCACCTACTACACATATTGAATGGTTTATAGTGCTTACCAACACTTGCCCTAAAAACTTTAACCTTAACCTGGCAACACCGTATGCCGACATGACTACATATGCCCCCTATTCTTCGAATAGGCAAGCTAAAAATATACTGTATTCTACATGTATGTCACTAAAGGGGCACCATACTTTATTTTGTACAACATACGTTTTTTTCCTTACTTTTTTTTTCTTTTTACAGACATGTCCAGTTGCAATATAAGTTTTGTGTTTTTACATTAAAATTACGAAGTTAGTTGACCTTGAGTGAATTTGGTGACTTACGGTCCTGAATCCTTAATTCAGGTCAAACTTAGACAGAAATACAATCATGTCAGATACAAGAAATGATTTTGATTTTTTTTCAGTTTATGGAATAGTAAAATAATAAAATTATCTTTAGCATGGTCATATTTAATCATATGCAAATTTTACAAATGTACTTTCAAGTATTTGGGGGTACCATACACCTACTTTTTTCATATAAAGAAATAACAAAGTCTATGATAATTAAACATAAATGTACCTGTGGCTGTAGCATTGTCAAATTGGTCTAATGCTTTTTGTAATGCATTTTCGTCAGGATGCTCTTTGTAACAATAAAGCAAGCAGTATTTGATCCCACACACCACTGCAACAACAAAAAAAGAACAATATTGTTAATGATGTTGTTAAAGCAAATCTAATTTTTCTCTTCCAGGGGTCAACAATAATGAAAATTTCCACTTGTTCTACAGGACAAGTAGTATATAAATCTACTTGTCCAAATGCAAAAAATGACCTGCCTGAAAATTGAGTGTAACATTCATAGATTTTATTTTGTGTTTAAACTAACTCGAATAATAACAGTGCCCTCCAGTACTCCAGAGGTTAATGAAGCAATCATAGTGAGTGGAATATAATGATTGAATTATTTGGGTTACAATGTATGTTTAAACAAGTATATCTTTACTGAATTAATTTTTATTCAACAATTTCACTTGTCCTTTCAGCCAAGTGAGAAGTAACATCTACTTGTCTGAATGAAAAATTTACATGTCCCAGACAACCATGATTAACTTAATGTTGAACCCTGTCTTCTATGTACATGTACATGTAAATGCAGATTTTTAACTTTTGTTTGTCTTTTAGGGTTTATACTAATTTGAGAGGGTTTATGTTTGTTTTTGTGTGAGGATTATGTTTGCTTGTTTGTGACGATTATTTTTTATTTGTTTGTTTGTGAGGGTTTATGCTAGTTTGGTTGCTTGTGAGGGTCTTTGTTTGATTGTTTGTGAAGGTTTTTGCTTGTGAGGGTTTCTACTTTTTTGTTAAGATTTATGATTATTTGTTTGTGAAGGTTTCTGTTTGTTTGTTTATGAGGATTTGTTTGATTATTTGCAAGGGTTCTGTTTGTTTGTTTTGAGGGTTCCTGTTTGTTTGTGAGGGGTTCTGTGTTTGTTTGTGAGGTTTTGTTTTTTAGTGAGGATTTCTGTTTGTTTGTGAGGTTTTTTGTTTACTTGTTTGAGGCAGTGCTCCAGATAAGCTGCGTATTTGCATATTTTACACATAAAAAATAAATGGATATGCAAGCAAATTAAAATCCATGTGTACGATACCCAATGCAGATCAAAACTGAGGCGTAAAATTAAACACATTGGATATGAAACCTGCTGAGAGAAAAAATACATGTATTGAGTTCATTTGTTCTGAATGGATCTTGGTCATAATGTGTGTTAAAGCTCTGTAGTGATAATGCAGTTAAGCCGACTCAAACCCACATGTTTAAATTGTGGACTTACAATTGTACAGACAGTTAAATGCAGGCTAATTAGTGGTAATTTAGCACCTGAACCTTTAAAGTAAAATCAATGGCAATCATAATATGGCAAAAGAATTGGAAAATACCCACTTGACAGAAATTTTGTGGGTAAAAATACCCACTGGATTTAGAAATAATGGGTATTATACCCAAGTGCTCAGAAAGTTATCTGGAGCACTGTTGAGGGTTTTTGTTTGTTTGTTTGTGAGGTTTTCTGTTTATTTGTTTGATGCTCTGTTTGTTTAATGTGTGGGTTTCTGTTTGTTTGTGAGGATTATATATATATATATATATATATATACTGTATATACACACACATATACAGATACATGTATATATATATATATATATATATAAAATAATATATATATATACACACACACATGTATAGAGAGAGAGAGAGAGAGAGAGAGAGAGAGAGAGAGAGAGAGAGAGAGAGAGAGAGAGAGAGAGAGAGAGAGAGAGAGAGAGAGAGAGAGAGACTAAACACTAGGTTTATAATATCTCTTAATGAATTTTGACCTGAGTATGGAATAGGGTATATGAGAATAAAGTGGTATTTGTCTTCTACATGTATGTCATTTGAATTACAAAAAGTGCATTTTCTATTAATTCTATTTTCATTATAACATCTCCCCAGCTTTATTCTTAAATTATATGAAACCATTAGGCATTCTGAAAGATGAGACAAGTTTTCTGTATAAAGAATTTATAGGTTTACGTAGGTAAAAATGTAATGTAAAAAAATTCAATGTCCTCCAAAGGGAAGTATAGTTATACGAAAAAACAGTAAAACACTCAATATTCACAGCTTCATGGTAACTTTTTCTAGCTTTACAGGGACATGGGCTATAAACCATTGCCATGAAGCTGTGTATTGAAATTATATTAAATTCTTTATTCCACTGCAGTAACATGGTTCATACAGGCACTTAAGTTAAAAATTTAAGGACTTTTCAAGGACTTTTAAAAGCAAATATAATCAAGAATGCTTACTTTTGTGCACCTAAAAAAGAGTTTCAGCTATAAATCTTTATTTAATGTCAAGAGTTTTATATGTACATGTTGGCTTTGTTTTTACATGTTATTCTTAGACTTTATTCTTTCAATATTTTTGACTTTTTTATGTTACAATACTCTTAACCCTTTCACTACTGCAACATACACACTAATAGTGACTATACAGTAGTAGGACATACATGAGTTCGCAAAATTTATTTTTAATATTATATATACATTCTTTAATAGTAAATTCATGTTTTCTTCAATAACTCTAGAATTCATCTTTTATCCAATTTTAACAAAACTTGATTCATGGAAAGCTGAGTATTTGGTACTCATACGCTCATTTGTGTCCTACAACTGTACATTATCTACACAACTGACCTATCGCCAAGTGTTTGACACATGGCTGACCATGTGCTTTTTTTTACTTCATTCGATTTTTGATTTGATTTTTTGTTTTACGCCATACTCAACAATTTTTCAGTCATATGATGGCGTCCAGTTTTTATTGGTGGAGGAGAAACCCCGGTTACCCGGGTAAAGACCACCGACCTTCTGCAAGAAAACTGGCAAACTTTCCCACTTAATTCGAATTGACCCTAGTGGGATTCGAACGAGAGGTGAGAGGCCGTGTGAATTACAGCGCAATGCTCTAACCACTCGGCCACGGAGGCCCCAATTACTTCATTCGATTGTGATGTCATAATCATAGAATTGTTTGACAGGCCATTTAATTGTGACGTCATAAAGAATCAAAGTACTGAAAGTACTGATATTAGTTGATGGCAATTGTAAGTTTTAATGAGGTATAATACACTCAGTAAACTGAATACTTTTTAATTCAGTAAAATTAGGTTTTACAAAAAAAAAGTAACTTAAAATCGGGTCAGACATTTGGCCTCAGGGTAACGTGAGTATTGATGGCCTATTTATTATGCAACAAACTAAATACATCAGCGATATGATTATAAAATCTTGTGCTTATAAACACTGTTTCATCAATATTAAATTTCTATGCAACAGGGCATTATTATACCCTTACGCTATAGGCCTACTTCCTATCAGTAGCCTTAATTAAATTTCTAGGTCATTAAGTGTACATGTAAAACATTTTCCTAACTTGAAAGACAGCCGCCACAAGTTTCTCATCAGTTCAGATTACGTGAATGAGGAATGATGCAACTTCGATGTCCAACTTCACAGACAGATCTTGCCAATACACAGTAAGGGAAACTTGACAAAAACTCATTTGCATATTAATCGTGCGCAAGAATTGTTAACAGTCCAGTCTATCATTTTAAATGTCAATTCTATCTATCTATCTAAAAAATAATTGAAAAGTAACATTCTAAAGCAAATTTATAATATCGTGAAATTCATAAAGGACGCTAAACTGACCTTTAATAGCATATATTTCAACAAGTCTTGTGGACCTATATTTTCAGTGAATTGTTACTATATTTTCATAATTTTAAAAGCAAAAATATACGAATTAAAGTGTGATTTGGAAATTTCAGTCTTGAAGTTGAGTTTATGTTGCTGAAATGCACATACATGTGTAATTTTGTGGCAATATAATGTGTTATTAACCCCATACTGCAAAATGTACTTTGACTTGTTCCCAATAAACAACTTAACATAACATAACTGCGTTGATTTTCCATCAACTCGTAAAAAGTATCCCAATATGTTTCAAACATTTGGTGTTAGGTCAATTACTACCAGCTTTATGTCATGGCTGCACTGTAATCACTGAAGACTTTTTAGAAACTTCATTTACAGTGCAATGGATTTGTTTGTTTGTTATTGTTGTTTAACGTCCCACTCGAGAATATTTCACTCATATGGAGACGTCACCAAATGCCGGTGAAGGGCTTCAAATTTTGGCCTATGCTCAGCACTTACAGCCATTGAGCAGTAAGGTTAACGTGCCAACACCTACTGTGACACGGGACCTCCAGCTTTTACTGTCTCATCAGAAAGACAGGAAACCAACCTGTCGTTGGCGGGACTCGAACTCACGACCTTACGATCCAGAGTCGAGCTACCGACTGAGCCAGGCCGGTTCCAGTGCAATGGATGTATATAAAGACAAAGAAATAATCAACAATTAAGAATTTATTTTACTTGGTTTTGAAGAAAAAGAACTTGTGATGTCAATAAGAATTTGAAATATAAATGTACTGTTTTATTTATAAGTCTTTATTCTACATGTATATGTGTTCCACACTTCATCTCCTTTCATGATAATTTTATTCCATATCAAATGTGGTTATAAATTTGACGATATACATGTAGTTCCAATAATTCTCATAAAACTCTGTTTCAATAATGACAGTTCATAATCTATTAATGTGAAGGAATAAACCAGTCTGTTATTGCAGAGATATTCGTAAAAAAATAGTTTTGTGTCAAGTTTAATTCACCTTCTGGGATCAAAACTTGTTCAATACTTCATCATTATCATTTTGATCAAAGTACATATACATGTAGGTAAATAGTTAACATTAAGATTTGAATCAAAATCAAAAAGTTTAAAAGTCATTTTCTTCCTCCATACATGTACCTACATAAAAATCCTCTTTTATACCCTGAGTAATCTTCCATGTACCGACTGCCATTATGGCAATTAAAGTGTCATTGAGCGAGTTGATCTTTTCACCTCTTTTCTGTTCATCTTTCCCTCGGAAATACCAAGGATTTTTATTGTAATCATCCATGTTTTTCATAACAGGATATCACGTTGTAGTCTCGTATACTGTGAGACTTCCATTCTCAAAATAGTTATTGGGAAATACCCTTTGAAAATGAAACTAAAATTGGGTGCTTCAGGAATACAGCATCAGAAATCTTAGTGGGTGGTTTTAAAAGTTACAGGGGTGCGAGTAAGGGTCTTTGACCGGGTGGTTTTGGTGTTGCAGTATTTAAAGGGTTATTAAGTTTTGTTGAAGGACTTCAAAAAATAAATTCAAGGACTTAATTTAAAATTCAAGGACTTTACAATTATTGATAATTTCCAGAAATGATTTGTTTCAATACACTGTAACATCCAATACATGTACTTTAGTGTTTGTTTTCTGGAAATGTGTGTTTACAATTCATAATTCATTCATGTATTATCAAGAAAATGTTTGTAACATATCAGCTCAGGTTAATCAGTTGTTCTGAAATATCAACGGAAGTACGGTACAAATTCTATTTATCTAAAATGAGTGGATTATAGACAAGAAATTATTTCATTTCTATGACTATGATTAAAAAGAGGTCAACAATCAAAACATTGTGGTTTTTTTTCTTATGTACACATATTTTCCCTTGCTTGCTGGCCAACTAGCAACATGGTGCTGTACATGTACATTATGTTATGATGTATCATACCATCTTTCTATGATGCCATTTCTCCACTGATATCATTTTAAAGATAACAAATAATGATGCTGGGTAATTAGACATGCACAATGAATATTGATAACTAATTAAGTCGAAATTTACAACCCCCCCCCCCCCAAAAAAAAATCGCATAAAATCCGGGCTGAATTTTGGCCTAATAACTAATGTGCTTGATGCACTTACATGTAGACCATTCTCAATTTGCAAAATACAGAGCAATCACCCATTTGCAGGCATTTTCTTTCATTAGAGCAGGTATCATGTAAAAAAGAAATTAAATGAAAAACTACTTTTTATTTTTACATGTACTTTAGAAATTGAATAGCTGATGAATCCAGTATAACTTAAAAAACATGAAAAATTAACATGAGGTATAAATGTATATAAATTTTACCAAGGTCTGTAAGGTGTAAAAGGATTTTTTAGCAGAAAAACAAAAATTTGACCAAATACCTGTACATCATGTATGTCTTTACAAGATACCCACTATAAAGAGGAGATAACTCAGCAAATGGGAGATAACTCATGTAATCCGCAAGTATGGAATATACATGTACATGTGTACATGTAGGGTTATTCTTAATCCCAGAGTATACATGTAGATCTGTGGAATGCTGCATAAATCATAAGTGTACTGTACTAGTGTAATGACCTCACATACAAATGTCCAACGTCTTGATGTTGGAAACTGGGAGGGTGTCTGTCTGTTCTACATACATGTACAATATATAATATGCCAGAGTACATTATACTGGTGTCCAAACTCCAAAAGAAGAATTTATAAAGACTTGGGATCTGAAAGAATACATTACTACATATTTTCTCTGACATTATGAGTTCATATCTTTATGATTGCATCTATAATTCAAACACTCCGTAAGATCTTTTTCCATCAGGTGAGTATAAATATTTTAAACCCAACTTTTACCACACCTTTATATGCTCTTTACAATGCTTTGTACAACTGACATCAAACATTGTGCAGTGTATTTAAAATACAGACTTATCATCACAACTTGTGCTATGTAACATTGATAACAGACTTTGCACCGAGTATAAAATACTGACTAACTTATCGGTACACCCTTTGTTATGTAACAGACATTGATATACATGTAGATAGTTTCCTTTTATAAATCACAAGGACAGTACAGCTTGTATGTCACTTGATAACAACACAGGAATTTGAGAGAGGTTTAGATTTCCAATATCCACATGAAAACAGGCTGAGACTTGTGACAATGGCAACACACTACATGTACATGTATATACAAAAAGATTGGAGTTAATTGGAGATTGGAATTTTCACTCAGTCATATGGGGCCAAAATAAAACACCTTTCCTAATGCAAAAACAATACATTTTTTCCCAATTTGCAGTTGAAATTTCCCAACTGAAGTCAAATGACAATGAATTTGAAGAGACTTGTATTTTCATATACTTTTGTGTATTTCTATATTTCCCAATTTCAATAAAAAGTTGCGAAAATTCCCCAAAAAAACTCAGGAAAAAAAACAACAACAAAAAGCCTTTGGCTAAGGGCATTGTTGCCCCAAAACTTTAACCTTTGATTTTCATGAATAAAAGTTTAAGTATTTGAATTTATTCCAAAAAAGTTTCAGATTTCACGTGGCTAATTGATACTTTTACACCAAAAAGTCCTTCATACCAAACAACAGCCTTCTACTACACATATTGAATGATTTATAGTGCTTTCCAACATTTGCCCAAAAACTTTAACCTTAACCTACATGTAGCAACACCAGATGCCGGCGTGACTACATAAGCCCCCCCCCTCCTCCCTTCTTCGAATAGGCCAGCCTGATATCATAGTAGTAGGTGTAAATTGTATTTTATTTTGAAAAGACAATTGCTGTAAATATCGCATTGTGCTATTGGCAGAGCAAATAAAGTATATATAACAGAAATTGAGAGCAACATGAACTGTAATGAAAATAGAAATTTAACAAAAACACAGTTTTATAATCAATAACAATGATTTTTCCCCAGGGTCGTGTTTTTATTCACCGTTGGTTAAAGATTACGTGTCGATTATATAAAGAACTTTGTCACTCTTAAAATGCTTTTCATTAGTGTAAATGTGATGATTTTGTGAGTTAAAAATAAAAATCGGCACATTTTCATCGAGTATTTATATATGCAAATTGTATTTTACAGAATTATCAATTTACTTAAAAAATCACATTTTACGGTTAAGTGTGATATACAAAGGTGTGTTTTGCCAAATGCCTACAAGAATAACACTACACCCAATCATCTCAGAAATTAAAATTTTTAATTGGGTCCCTAATGGAAGCTGCATTATACTTTTACGCTCCGATTATTTGCAAACAAAGCAGCACACAGAGGTGTAATTATTTAATTCTTTGTATTCTATTTTGCATTTCATCTGAGACACATATCTATGACTCCAATGATATTTGTAGTATCTTATTAGTTAAAATCAAAATAGATATCCATACGATTAATTTATCAATCAAAAATAACTATTTCCATCACCCGTATCTATTACGATCATTAAAATTTTAATCTATCATCAGTCAGTATTTATTTACCTTTTCATTAATTTCTCACTTTACATGAATTATAAAATATCGCCGCTTCTTTGAAATTCATTCAAACATAAAAAATTATATACACAATCAAAAGGGATTAATTTATCTCGGACTGCAAACCCACCCGCTGAAAATCCTGGCACGGTTACATGACATGGCAATACACTGGAAGGTGTGACGTAAGCAGGTGTTTTAAGGATTCAAAATAGCATACATCACAGGTGGCTGTTGTTCTTTTTTATTTATAAAACACGAGAACGAACAACAGAAAATCTTAAGGGATAAAAACTTAAAACAAAGCGTCATACTCTAAATCAAGCATAACTACATGTACATTTGTAAAACGTCCGTCCGTAAATGTAACACCAAAAAAGCCAAAATCATGTTCATTATATGACTACATTTAAATAATATGATTTCATATATTTTAAAAGTGTCAAAATCATGATTTATTTGGTAAATTTTGCGATTTTACCAATTATGAATATGATTCGCTTTCCCGTCAGAAGTGGAATGAATTCTTAATTATAGTTTTCCAAAAACAGGTAAAATCGCTCACTTTGGCAGTCAATATCTCTAGAACTGATTTTGATCGGGTTTTCGATGTTGTTCTTAGAACGATGAGATCTATAAATACAGAAATTTTTATCTTTCATTCAGGGTGCTTTTTAATGTACATTTGGTATAAACAGCAGTGTGATAATTAACCCTCTGTACTTTTAAAATATAACATTTCTGGGAAGCATACCATGGGGGAAAAAGTGATTTGGAAGCTAGAGAAAATCTCATCAGGCTTCCAAACTGGATATTTTCAAAATGTATTTTGGGAGTAGGCCTACATGTATACTCCTGAACCCCCCTCCCACTTAGATTTCAGGTTAAATTAATTTACCAATGATGTATTATTTAAGGATAAATAGGTCATATTTCAGTGTCTTGAGGTTACTAGACCGAAATTCCACTTGATTTTGAATTATCCTCGCTTTTACTGGGGACAGAATTTTAGACCTAGTAGTCTACATAGCCTATTAGCCCCTCGTGTCTTGTAAAAAATACAGTGGGTATTCATGGGCTGTTACATTCATGTCTTGTATTGATTGTGCTTGCTTAATACACCTTGGGGTTAACAATGAGATTTATTAGTTGATTGCCAGTCAGATGCATATTTTTACGTCTGGGCCCAGAAAAATGTGCCTACGGCCTTCCAAATTTATTGATATTTCCATCTGACAGATGTGTAAAACTCTGAAATAGGCTTTTGCTTCACAATTTATCCAACACTTAAGATTATGTGCAGTGACCAGGGTAGGGTTCAGCGAGATAGCGCATTCTAAAGTTGACACAATACATGTAACTATAAAATTGTGTGGATGAAACGTCTATGGCCGATATGGTACCATGGCTGATATGGTACTATGGGCAAAACGGGAGTATGGCCAAAACATCTTGAAAGCAACTGGAATAAGTTGGCGAATGATCCAGTAATCAGTGTATGTGTAAGAAAATTTAAGGCTGCCTTAGCAACTCATAGGAACTAGATTTAAGTCACTATTTTAGTATTTAGCACACTCACTCATCCTGAAAGACATTTGCTAATTAGTCAGATAGTTTTCAGTAACTATACAGATACAGATCTACAACCATAAAAATTATTCATCATATTATAATACTAACAGAGGATGAAGCCCTCATATATGTACAGAAGCTCACATTTTTATTCCTACTATATCTGTGGACCTGTACCACTAATCATAAAAATTCTGCTCACATCGGGAAATTGCGCAAGGCATAAACAAAATGTCGAAATTGCAAAGTCATTTCTTAGAAGTGCATTGCAAATGAGGTAATAAACTAACACGCTAGCAAACATTTTTCAGACTGAGAATAGGCCATAACGACTAGTGTTGTACATACTACATTTCACTAGATCACGAAACACATCCATTATTCGGGTAATGTGAACTGCACGAAATGATGGATATTCATGTACTGGGATAGAGTAAAATATATAGCATAAAAACATACTGTTGCATTTAATTCATGACTTAAAAAAATAATACATACATGTAGATTCTATTTAAGTTTAAAACACCAAGGAAACAGTCAGCCACTCAATATTTCGTTTAAAACAATGAGTGAATGACTGGGACATTTAGTCCTGTGTGATACAAACACTGAACATTAATCCCTATGCAGCTTTGGGGCTTTTGTCGTGGAAGGGGGCAATACGACTGAATCCCAAAGGGATTAACTGGATATGTAAAACTGTTGAAGAATGCTTTTGCCCTCTCCATAGGTTTACCTATGTATTATTATTTATAAGAATAAAGGGACCGAAACGTCGGACGAAACCCAAGGCCGAAACGACTGAAGGTCGGTCGAATAGGGCCGGGGCGTCTTGTGGGCAACCCTTTTTCGGGTGTTTGGGGGTAAATCATGTTGACCCAACGGAAGGACTAGTGTACTAGACTAGTAATAGGGACATAGAATTAATTTGACCCGATTTTGTTGATCGAAGCGTACTAATACTACTACGGACGAAGTGGAAGTCTCGAAACCTTAAGAGTCTACTGTACCTTTAATAACTTCAGACCTGTCTCCAAATGCATAGTTCATCTTTCTACTCCCATGAAACAAACCAAAACTTATTTCGCCGAATTGTCTCTTTTGGTCTGTAGAATTTGAATGTGACGATATATTCTTCGGCTCAGCTGTCGCATACACCCAATTATCGACTGAAAAAGAAGCCGCGGTTAACCCGACAGCAACTGCTGTCAATATCGCTGTTATGATTACAAACAGTTTCTTTTTATCCTCCATTGTGACTGTCCGTCTGAACAATGAGCTTAGTAACTTTGAGTTGTGCACTGATCGCGGACCTGTGGATGTAATTTGTCATTCATAAAGAAAAACAATTCTTTTTGACAAAAAATCAGTCAATGGCCACACCCAAAACATTATGGTCATCCATGATCTTAATTTAATCAATTAAAATCATTCAAATTTGCGTTACTGAAAACGCAAATAAGAGTCAGATCTACATCGACTCGCTTATTACTACGCATGTGCTAGCCTGGGTTCCTGGCCCAATCTTACTTCGTCGGTAGCGTTAGCATCAGTTAAACTTGTACCCGGTTGTATTTTCGCTTCGCTTCACTCGCTCTATGATAGTAGTCAGATTTAATACATAATGATAATTAATTGCATTAAAAAATTTAGATGCTGATTATTTATGAAACAAACCAACATCACTTTCATATCTGAAATTTAATAGCGTTTTTGCCTCAAATAAAATTACTACGTCATTACTTCCGCGTTCAAAGAAACTAACAGCTCCTTCCATATACTACTTCCTAACTTAATTTGAAATATATTCGCCGCCTCCTGGCGGCGAATAATTATATTCCTTTTAATTTCTATCGAACTATGATTTTTATCCAGTGACAGATACCTTGTTTTCAAAGGGAAAATGGGAGATTGGTAACTTATTTTATTTGGAAGTTCGAGAACACAAAATCACAATCTGATCACCTCTAGACTGCTAGCCCGCATTCGATTTTTTGGGTGTGCTCGGATTGTCGAATTTTTAGTCAATTTCGGGTAAAATAGATTCATCTGTAAAAATGCACGGAATCACATATTTTGCAAACAAAATTTTGATTCCTTCGTGCATATAATTTATTTATCTGGTACATGTTACTATGATTCATAATAATCATAATAATCATTCATAGTCCGGAATATAAAGTCAGAAGTAAGATTTGTTTCTTATTCAAGTACCACTATAAAAATAATTTTACATAGAATATATTGTAATTTTATTTATTCTTGTGAAATGAATATTCATATCAAGTTTAAACATATTTTATTGCTTTTAATGCAATTGGATTGAGCACAAGTTATCTCAACTTATTGACACTCTCTCCACAACAAATATATACAAATAATTTGATAGCGACAGCATAATCAAATACATGTATTAAATATTAAATAAAATCAAAGATAGAAAGAAAGGCATAGAGAAGAGAAGTATAAGGTATTTAGCAGATTTATATAATATACATGTTATTTGATATCACAATTAAGAAAAACCCAACAACCTCCTGGTACTTATTATAACAATACATTCTAATACCCTCGCTAGCAAAATGTCCATGAAAATACATTCCTTGTAGACTTTCTCATCTCATTCCGGTTCTTCCAAGTAATCTAACTAAGTACCAGGTAGACATTCCTCCCAAGTATTTATTTTTCTTACAATATTTTAAGACTGACACATCATATTTCTTCAATCAACGGTTTTAACGTAAAGTTGATAGGGAAAGGATAGTATAGAAATGGAAAAGGATGCACCTGTTATAGAGGCTGACGTTTAAAATCGATTGCTAGCACGTATGAAGGTTTGATTTCTTCATTTTCAGTATTTGGGAGCTCTGGGTTACCAGACAACAAAATATCTAAACTTATTGGGTAATATGACTGGAGTTTAGTGAACATTATATTTCTCAAGATATAGTATATTGGACATTCCAGCAGGTAGTGGAAAGCATTTTCACAACTATGGCCACATTGGCATGCAGGAGAATCTGTTAAATTTACACGGTATAGATCATTATTTAGAGAGCTACAGTTATATCTAAGTTTTGTGTGAATTATATTGATGCGACGCAGTCCGTAACTGAAGAAGTCGGGAGGTTTATTTTGATGATGTGATATAGCACTTCGAAATCTAGATACAGAAGTTTGGTTTTTCGGGTCATTTCAGGAAGATTGTTCCAAAGTCTAGTAGTATAAGGTATAAAAGATAGTCTAGTACTGGTGAGTCTATAGTTAGGTATTACATAATCATTATTATTCCTTAAAGGATATCTATTTATATCTCTAGTTTGTGGAGGTAATAGTTCGTGTAGGTAAGATGGAGTAAGATTATTATGAATTTTGTAAAATAAAGTTATTCTTCTCCTATCTCTTCTACTCTCTAAAGTTTCCCAACCAGTTTCGAAATATAGGGCTTGTCTATTAACATAACTGGGTAAACCTGTCACAATTCTAGCGGCTTCAAGCTGCAATTTTTCGAGTAATTGGATATGGAAATTTGAACAACCATTCCAAACCTCGCATGCATATTCAAGGACAGGGAGAATGAATGATATATATATTTTAGAGAGAATATTTCTATTAACTAAAACTTTTAGCTGCCTTAAAGCATTAATCTTTTGCAATACAGACTGATAAATAGAATCAATATGGTTCCCCATTTGATATTAGCACTTAAAATAACTCCTAGATGTCTGTGACTTTCCGACATATCCAAATTAGTTTCACCGAAAATTAAATTAACATTATTATCACGTTCAGTATTAGAAATAAAAATAACATTCGTTTTATTGGGATTGAACGTAATCAACCATTTTTTGGACCAGTCACTTATAATTTGTAAGTCGGAATTCAAAACATGTTCTATTTCTAATTTAGAGGATGAACTATAAATCAATGATGTGTCGTCTGCAAAAAGACGAGATGTACTTGTTAAATCATCAGTAAAATCATTAATATAAATCAAAAACAAAAGAGGTCCTAATATAGAGCCTTGAGGAATTCCAGATTTTATGTTTTGAAAATGAGAAGAAGAATTACCTACAAACACTTTTTGTTTTCTGAATTTCAAGTAATAAATTAACCAGTTTAAAATATTTCCTGTTATACCATAAGCTTTGAGCTTCTCTATAATCCCTTTGTGCCAAACCCTGTCAAATGCTTTAGAAATATCACAAAAAACAATACTAGTGTGTTTCTTTTCTTCTAAATTTAGACAAATATTATGATATATTTCTATGAGTTGATGTACTGTAGAGTGAGTTGGCATGGAACCAGATTGCCTTGAATAAAATAAAGAATTTGCCAAGAAATAGTTGTGCATATGCTTAAAAATTACCCGTTCAAGAACTTTCCCTACTACAGATAGTAATGCTAAAGGTCTATAATATATTCATATGTTTGATGTTATGAACGTAAAAGCGTTAGACTTTTCGTTGGTTTATGATATTTTTTAGCATCAACAAAGTCTTCAAAACGGCGACGTTCTTATATAAGGTGAGCACAGATTACTAGGGATATGAGTAGTAATAGGCGGCTCCATAGCGGGCCAATTCAAATTTAACCGCCACTGATGACGTCATCAGAATGCTGGCTTCTGATCGGTCAATTTAAATTAGCCCGCTATAGGGCCGCCTGTGACGTCATAACCGGAAATGGGGTCAAACCGGAAGTGCGTCATACCGGAAGTGAGGTATGTTGTCATGGCAATAAGGAGAAAGAGCCAATTGTTGAGTTTGGAGTCATGTCTATGACCGGAAGTGGAAGGTTGTTGGGCCGGCCATCTTGGATAACGAACCAATGAGAGCCTTCGTTTCAAGGGGTCGGGGTCACGTGAGTTCACGATAAGTCAACGGCTAAAGATAAAAGTTGTTTTTTTCCAGTTTTTGGACTGAGAGTGAATCTATTTTTAGAACCGAAACTTTGGGTTTTTTCAGGTTTGTGAAACCAGCAGTAGGTGTCGCCACAGTTGGAGTGGTTAATGATCCTGTATTAAGTGCGCAAGCGCGAGAAGCGGTAGGCCGAGCTCGAGTCAAGCTTGAACATGTTATCCTTGTACTAAGACTTGTAGAGTTACGAGTATGTACAAACGGAGATCACTCCCTATATATTCTATTGGTGGAACAAAGGGAGATCACTCTGTATAGCCTGTAGGGATGGGACAAAAGGGAGATCACTCTGTATAGACTGTATGAGTAGGGCAAACGGGAAGATCATTGTGTATATATGAGACAAAGGATAGATCACTCTGTATAGCCTGTATGAGTTGGACTAAAGGGAGATTAATCTGTATAGACTGTATGGGTGGAAAACAAAGGGGAGATTACTGTGTATAGACTCTATAGGTGAAACATCACTTTGTATGGACTATAGGGATGGAACAAAGGGGAGATTACTCTGCATGGACTATAGGGATGGAACAAAAGGGGAGATGACCCTATATAGACTGTATGTACTAAACCAGAAAAGGAGGGTGGGTAGTGAAACAGGAAGTATAGGAAGGGTAGCCATCTTGGTTATGGAATCATGGGATATCTATTTTTTCAGGGACTGACTAATCTGACGGCAGGAGAGAGATACATATAGAACATGAAATTGTGTAACGTTGTCGGTAGTAATAGGCTGCTCCATAGCACGTTTTTGAATTTTGGCCGCTAGGGTGGAGATGGAGACAAATACAAAAACTGGCAACGATATTGGAAAACTTAAGGAGATGCAAGTAAACATACTTTTCAACGACGAGAAGCTCATGCCTTAATGCAATAAGTTGGATGTGATCCCCAGCAAGAGAGTGGCCCTGAAGAATGGCAACGTTTTCAGACCGCGTTGTTACCACATTACCGTTTGAAAATCTACGAACTGAATACCAACGCAAAACGGTTGACATTAAATGTGCTGTATAGTGGTGTAGGATCCGGGGCCCCCATTCATGTCTTATTCTATGATCACCATTACAATTGTATAGTATCTATGTCTGGACTCTTAGAATATAATTACTATTGTGACCGTTGTGATGTGGGTTATAATCATGTAGAATTTAGATCATCGTTATTTTATACAACGGATCCCTTCTCAGGATACATCATCTTCACCTCCCTATTACATTTTCTATGATTTTGAGTGTACCCAGGACACTGGAGAACACAAACCTAATCTATGTATTGCTCATCGTGTATGTCCCAGTGTACATCGCATGATTGGTGTGAGCAATGTAAAACCATGGAGGATCATCGTATTACATTCCGAGGTCCCACGGCACTCACTGATTTTTTGACTTGGTTATTTGGGTAAACGACCGTGTATGATGACATACATCAAAGACAGAAACTTTTACATGATGGGGCTATAGCTATTGCTCATAGCTTTAAAGGGTACGATGGACAGTTTATTTTACATCATCTGGTACATCATGCCTGTGAAAAACCTGATGTGATCATGAACGGTTCTAAGATTATGTCTATGACGGTAGGAAACATCAGGTTTAAAGACTCGTGTAATTTCTTGTCATTTCCTTTAGCTTCGTTACCCAAAACTTTTGGATTGACTGAACTCAAGAAAGGCTACTTTCCGCATTTGTTCAATACAGAAGCTAATGCTGATTACATAGGGGTATATCCCCCAGCTATGTATTACAACCCATAAGGTATGAAACCTGATGTCCGTCGTGATTTTGAAGAGTGGTATCAAGACCAAATTCAAAAGGGTAAGATTTTTCATTTGCAATGCGAATTAGAAGAATACTGTGAATCGGACGTGACTATTTTGCGTCAGACTTGTATGCATTTTCAAAGCATGTGTTTGAAACTAGCCGATATGGACCCCTTTGCTGAATCGATTACGTTTGCTAGTACGGGGAATATAGCATATCGTCGCAATCATATGCAAAAAGATACGATTGCTATCATAGCTCCACGGGGATATCCTTCGCCACGACAGTATTCAACCCTAGCATTACGCTGGTTGAGTTGGAAAGAACATGAAACTGGTCAAACGAATAGACATGCTCGTCATGGAGGTGAAGTCCAAATAGGATCTTATCGAGTGGATGGTTATCATGAAGACTCTCGGACCATTTACGAGTTTCATGGTTGTTTTTGGCACGGATGTCCCTTGTGTTTTCCTAACTTAAAGCAAGAGCAACACCCGTTTCATCCCTCTTTGACGTATGAAGAAGTGTATCAAAAGACCTCAGTATTTGCGTCAACACTATCAAGTAGAAACGTTGTGGGAACATGACTATCGTCAAAAGTACAAGACGAATCTAGAGTTTCAACATTTTATTGATAAAACGTATGAGGATTTCCCCGACACGTTAGTTCCTAAAGATGCTTTATTTGGAGGTCGCACGAATGCTACTCGTTTGCTTTGTGGAGAAGGAGACATTCGTTACATGGATGTATGTTTTTTGTACCCGTTTGTCTTGAAACATGGAACTTTTCCAATTGGACACCCAGACGTGATTAGTCATGATTTCAAAAGTCTAGATCAATATTTTGGACTGGTACAATGTCGAGTTATTCCTCCTCGTCAGCTGTTTTATCCCGTGTTACCTTATCGGTTTGCAGGAGGAAAACTACTTTTTCCTTTATGCCGTACTTGTGTTCAACAAGGAATCAAACAGGAGTTGGGTATTACTTATCGATGCTCTCATACGAATCAAGAGCGAAGTTTGTTAGGTACATGGACGACGTGCGAATTGAATAAAGCTATAGAGAAAGGTTATGTGATAGATCGTATCTTTGAAGTATGGCATTTCCCTGATCAGTCCAATACTTTATTTCGTAGCTATATTGATATGTTTCTCCAGATTAAGCAACAGGCTAGTGGTTTTCCTGCTTCCTGTCAAACAGTAGAAGACCGTCGTCAGTACCTCAAAGAAATTGAAACGAGAGAACAACCTATCATACGAGAAGAAGATGTAGAGAAGGACCCTATCTTACGTACCATTTTTAAACTGTTTCTGAACTGTTTGTGGGGTAAATTTGCTCAACGGACTAATTTACCTAAGACACAGTATGTGGAGAGTTACGTAGCATTACAACAGTTGCTTCAAGATGACACTCGTGATATATTACATTTAGAACTGATTCCAAATGACGAAGGCCATGATGAGCTTGACATGCTGCTGGTGAATTCGAAACTGAAGGATGACTTTGATGAACCGAATGGTTTAAGCAATGTAGTGCTAGCAGCCTTTACTACGTCTTTAGCACGGTTACATCTCTATGCCACCCTAGAGCGTTTGGGAGAACGTGTGTTATATTTTGATACAGACAGTATCATTTATCAACACGGTCCACAGCAGTGGAATCCCACTATAGTGAACAGTTTAGGAGGATGGACAGACGAATTAGATGGGGATTCTATCTTATCCTTTGTCTCGGGAGGTCCTAAAAATTATGCGTACAAGACTCGTCAGGACAAAACGGTGTGTTAAGTCAAAAGAATCACTTTTGATAGTCGTACCACTTCTACGGTCAACGTAGACACATTGAAACAGTTGTTACGTGGTCAACAAAAGAAAGTGCTTGTATCGTAGCCTCATAAGATCATGCGAACGAAACAGCATAAAGTCAAAACACAGGCGATGACTAAAGAAGTGCGTGTTGTGTATGGTAAGAGACATCGCATTGAAAACTTTTGTACTTTACCTTATGGTTTTTGAAAAAGTGAGACTGTTTGAAAAGTTGTTTGAATAAAGTGTTTTTGAGTATTAAAATCTATGAAACTTTACTTTGGTGTTGTTGTTGTTGATATAAAACAGAAGACAGTGAAGGGTAGGGGTTCATTTATAAAGTTTGATCTCAAGTACACATATCATGGCGACTCTCAATTCTATAGATCATGGTAGTTTTTACATGACTTTACCTCGCGATGCTAGTTTAAAAGTCTTTCCTGATAATACCTTAACAGAATTCAAAACTCATTTTCCTCAAGCTTTAAGTATGATGGATAGTGAGTAGGAAGTAGCGTTGAGTGAATTGATCTTTCCCAACTTTCATCCGATGAGAATTACATAGATGTCCTGGTTCCCCTTCACGTTCCTTTGGAATCCGTCGTGACGCCTAAAGATCCCCAGGACCCCTCTACGTATCCTAAGAAAAAGGAAATGAAATATCGTCAACATGAACTTTTTACCGTAGATTTGATTAAGAAACACGTCTCGTTAGATGATCCCCAGTTTGATCATGTCATCCCTAAAACTGATACGAAGTCGGGGATCGCTTTTGTAGGAAGTATTTGGAGACATAAATTTCGTTCGCGGTTTTATGCTTCTCCTGCTGCTTTAATAGAAGAGATGATAGTCGAGTTTCCTAGAGCCTTTCAATATGTCATTGATGGTATAGAAGAACTCTCTCATAAAAATACTATTAAATTCAGGTATGACTCAGCTTTAGATCGATTTGTGATTGAGTTTAAAGGCCGATCCATCTATTCAGTTCCCTTTTTAATACGTTTTCCAAGTCTACTAGGTTATAAACTCGGCTTTGAAGCCATTGACATGAATGAGGAGATGACTAAATGGGTCGATGTCGCACACATGCCACGGTATCCACCCGATTTAAATATTGGTATGAGTGGTATCTATGTCTACAGTAACATTGCCGAAAGTCAAATTGTGGGTTCACAATCGTTACCGTTATTACGTGTGGTCGCTTTTCAACGGGTCAATCGCTCAATCATCAACATTGGGAACCTTTTCATTACAATTATGTGGGTTTAAATAAAAAAGTATTTTGATACCATTGAAATACAATTGAGAGATGACATGGGACGTAAAATTCATTTTCTAGGAGGAAAAGTGATTGCCAAACTTCATTTTCGTCGTGTCATTTAATCATAAAATGAAGTGCATCACAGGACTTTGGTCAGTTGATGACCGAGAGTCATCGTGTCAACATCGGATATTGAACTTCTATCAATATGAAACCGACGAAAAGAGAAAATGAAAAGAGAAAAGACGTGAGAAAAGAAGAAATGAAAAGACGTAAGGGATGGAAAGGGGAGACACAGAGAGAAGAAGAAGTGAAACAGAGGGAAAGAATGGGGAAACGATGGAAGTACAGGAAACGACAAAAGGACAGGAAAAGACAGAAGGACAGAGAGATGAAGGAAAACAGGGACAGAGAAGGAAAAGAAAGAGGGGACGTCCACGAAAAGTATCCATACAGAGTTTGACTTTCGGCAAAAGAAGAAAGAGAAGAAAAAGGACAGAGGAAAGGAGTGAAAAGAAGTAGGGGACGACCACGAAAAGTAGAACAGGAAGAAATACCTCATGATATTTTATATCATGATGTTTATATTTTATGTTTATACGACAATGGTTAAGCGATTGTCGTCAGTCTCCCATGTACGGTGACACTTTTCATTTACAATTAAATAATGATAATGGTAACCGAGCAGGTATGATGTATCAAGTGCATAAAGAACAACGACAAGTAGCATGGGATCCTTTTGGTCATAGTTTAGACGTGCCGATGATACAATTTGTGTTTCAGGACAAAAAACGTAAAAAAAAATATGAATGATTTTGGTCTGATCTAAAAATAGATTTTATGGACCTTATAAAAAGGGGTGAGAATCCACATCATGGACAATTCACTCTCAGACACGATGGAAAGAACATCAAGTATGGAAACTTTATTTTTATCGACGATGGATGCTAGTCAGACCGTCCTATCAACCGAGACTTGATGGATAGTGTACTACGAACACATCGGGTAGAAGTGGATAGTGTACCACGAACCCATCGGGTAGAAGTGGATAGTTTGTCGAGAGTCAATCTGAGAGAAGTGACAAGGAGTCCACATACAGAAAGGAGACAAGATGTGACCACTTTTAAACTAAGACCTACTACCGTCAGAGGGTTATCTTTTCATCAGGAATTAAGAATACCTTTAGCCTTACCTAATGTTTGTACGTATGAATCCAGGTACCTGACGTTTGAAGATCATTGGCCAAAATATCTACCGGGACCTAAACAGACAGAATTAGCCAGAGCAAGATTTGTGTATTTAGGGAACAGTGACCACGTTCAGTGTTTTTGTTGTGGCATCTGTTTAAAAGATTCGGAATGGAACGATAATGCTTATACAGAACATCGACGTTGGTCTAAAGATTGTGCTTTCAGTCAACTGGTGATATAAAGAAAAAACACCCTGTGTGGAGCCTCCCTTCTGCGGACAAACAAGTGCCTGACGGGAACGAGTCTAAATATAGAATAAGAAGAACGGGTATAAAGTAAAGTGAAGTGTAGTTACCAAACATCATTTGAATCAGTCATCAACATGAATTATCCAGTATTGTCTCAGACGCACCCTAATTATTCACCTAATTGTACACCGTACATAGAAGGGGCTGATGAGTTTGATGAAGTTCTAAAAACTTAAGACCAGTTGGAAGAAAAACAAGAAAATGATGCGACCAAGGTAATGTTACGTGATGCCTTGCTATCTACATTACAGAAAATGAGGGAAGAACTCACGACCATTACAGCTAGTCTGAAAGAATTGAAGGATAAACTACAGCCAAAAGTCAGAACATCGTATATGGGTTACGAATATAAGCCTTCCCCACAGACTCATCCTTGTTTCATTTGTGGTGAAATTGGACAGTGGTCTCCTAGATGTCCTAAGAATAACGGGACGGCAACAACAACAACAGCGACAACATCAGTAAGACTAGAACCTGAGAACAAAGTAGAAAATTGATCTCGTCAATCGGACCAGTGTTATAAATACCATCAGACAGGTCATTGGGCTTATGAATGTCCCGAACAGACTTCAATAGGAGTCAAACGTAAACTCAACTTGATGCTCAAGAAGGGAGGAAAACCCACCAAGAAAGTGAAAGTGGAAACTGAACAGAAGTGATTTTTAGTACTGTTATCATGTAAATACGTTTACTGTCACAGCGTCAAGGAATCCGAACCGACCTATCTAGGACAAAAGCTGACGTTCTTTTGCTCCGTGCTGTATGGGCAAGATCAACCGTAGTAGTGATACAAAGTGACAAAAGTTTGTTTGCGTGTTTCAATACTGTTTCATGGTGATGAACGTTTCAAAACGTTAATCAGTGTTTCAAAGTAAATCAGTGTTATCAGAGTTAATCAGTGTTTTCATAGTTCATTCTGATGTTTTGTACATAGTCACAGAGGGACGGCCCTAATCCTTTGTCGACTATCTAAAAAGTTTTTAGCGGGGCATTAAACTTATTAAAAAATTGATCTGATGTTTGTGTATTTATGTCTGGGTATAAGGTGTACACGTTTATAGTACACTTAGAGTTTAAACCTATTGGATATGAGGTGTACACTTAGAGTTTAGAATGCACTTAGAGTCCTGCTCTAGTATCTACATGGTAGACACAAAGGTACATAGAGATGCCATGGCATAAAAAGCATTTTGTCCGTTTTCTCTGCCGTCTTTCTCTTTTTCTTTTTTCAAACTCCACGAGCTCAATCCATTCATCGATGTTCGTTAGTCAGCCCACCTTTCTTCCCACTCTATCGGTAAACACCACCCATTCTTCTTTTTCTTGTACTTCGCCCCGCATTTTTACACATTCCTCCATGATCAAGCAATGACTATAGACTCTTAAGCATACTCAGCAGGGTGTGACGTCACACATCGCGTGAGCGTTTCTTCTCCTTCTTGATGAACATCGGTTAGTGAAAAACAAAAAACAAAATGGAGAGTATCTATACAGCTATTCACAGAATTATTCTGTTACAACAGAATACCAAGTGGCGTACAATGCAGTGTAATCGTTACTATCAGAGTCTACTGATGAAACTCAATCAGAGATGGAGGCAACTGAAATATCAGCAAACCTCACAGAGATCAACTCGACCGGCAGTACCGACAGTGCTTAGACCGTCTGTCAGCTCAGTATATTTGTACTAGAAAACAGATTAGAGCTAGTTTTCGTCAACTATAGATACCGATCATCATGACTATCAAGAGGAAGACAGATGATCTACTGGAAGCAGAACGACGTTTACCTCTGAAAAAGAGAATATGTTACTGTCAATATTAGTAACCTATCCAACGGCCCTTTTCAGGGCCACCCAACTCATTAGAAAAGTAATCTAAACTGTATTGAGATATGTTACATCTACTACTCTATAAAACACTTCTTCTCATGAACCCTATAACTAATTGTATTGTCTCATAAACCCTATAACTCATTTTATTGTCTCATAAACCCTATATCTCATTTTATTGTATACACTGCACATTCAGTTTAAGGTTTCTTTTCGTAAGATATAAGTGGTCCTGAAAAGGACCGTTGTTTTTGTAATATCTACCATGATTCATGCACAGAATATCTTGTTAAACGACAATTACTTCTCGTCCATCTGCTTACGTTTTCTCTCTTCTCTACCAAACCGCAAAACAGAATTGAGAAGTACAATTCGTCTCAGGCAAACATCTTCTTTTCCCTGATGAACGTTCATATTAATCTTTCGTATCTCCTCTTTAGTATCACGAATAATCTGACTGGTTAAATATACACGTTCGATTAGAACAGATTCGTTTTCTTGTTCCATAGTGTACTCCATAGTATACTCCACGAAGAGTCAACATCGTCAGAAAACCACTACCAGCATATGGTGAGTGTTTGAATTGTTATTACATAGGCTTAGTGTTTACCTTCTGAAAACATGTACAAACATTTATTTCAATATCTCAGAAAAAAATTAGGCAACTAGCAACGTTAATAAGGTTTTCATTACTTACAACTTAATTATGCTATCAGGGGAATACCCCATCATCTAATCAATGTTCATTCACTCTAGACCTCAAAACTGGAGAAAAACCCCATCACTATACAGTTTATGATAGTTCAGATCCATACAGAGTGATCCTTCTTTGTACATACTCGTAACTATATGATCTCCCTTTGTAATACTCATAGTTCTTAGTACAAGGAAAACATGTTCAAGCTTGACTTGAGCTCGGCCTACCGCTTCTCGCGCTTGCGCACTTGATACATGTACAGGATCGTTAACCACTCCGACTGTGGCGAAACCTACTGCTGGTTTCACAAACCTGGAAAAACCCAAAGTTTCGGTTCAAAAATAGATTCACTCTCAGCTCAGAACTGGAAAAACCCAACTTCTAGTTTTAGCCGTTGACTTCTCGTGAACTCATGTGACCTCTCGTGACCTTTCGTGACCCCGACCTCTTGTAACGGAGGCTCTCATTGGCTCGTTATCCAAAATGGCCGCCCCCACAACCTTCCACTTCCGGTCATAGACACGCCTCCAAACTCAACGTTTGGTTCTTTCTCTTTATTGCCATGACAACATGACCTCACTTCCGGTATGACGCCCTTTCGGTATGACATCACTTCGGGTATGACCTCACTTCCGGTATGACGCACTTCCGGTTATGACGTCACAGTGGCTCTATAGCGGGCCAATTCAAATTGACTAATCGGAAGCCAGCATTCTGATGACGTCATCAGTGGCGGTTAAATTTGAATTGGCCCGCTATGGAGCCATCTATTACTACTGATATGCCTTATTTCTGACTATTAAATCTTTAAATAATTTCTAGGAGCTTAAAATATTTTCTTCCATTTTCAAATGTTTGTGTTGCAGTCTTTTCCTTCCGTTGTGTGCGAGTGTAACCAGAGATATGGCGGTCGTGAGTTACTAATTTGTATACCAAAAAATCTAACTTGGTCATGAAACACACATTTTACGATACATAAAAATTTATGAAGAGTTTTTGATAATTTTTGTATACAGTAAATATTTATTTAAATTTATTACCGGTAATATGTTTAAACTCAACAAGTATTTAACACCTGTAGTTGATTAATTTCAATGTAGTGTAAATATCGAAATGGACATGACGCTGGACAACAGATTCACATGTCCAGAGTTTACGCCTCAGCACAGTTAATTTTTTTATTTTAAAAATAAACTTTAATCAATTTACTTTTAAATTAATTTCAAAGGGTACATTAATTTATCACATATCACATATTCCCCTGTTTGTCACCACTATCAACAGCAATGAATTTGTTCAAACTGTATATACAATAATTGAATAAAATTAAAACATAAAACTAAAATGAAATGTCACTAATGGTAATGAATCCATGCTTGGCTTAATTGAGCACCTTTTTGTCTCAAGTGTCAAATATTTCACGTCTAGTAACATTTTCTAAAGCTTCAGAGCCGTCCGCAAACGTTGTCACCTGGACAATGTGAGCCTACTACTTTGTGCGGAGTTGAATACCAAACGTCTTGAAGTTTGATTCTACCAAACACTCTATTCCTCGTTAATACATGAACGCCAATAACGACTGGTTTTTCTTCTGCCATATTGTAGTAAATTTCCCTCCGTCGTTCAGCATTTACGACGAGATTACTGTAGTATATAGAGACAACAACAAAGTTTCTTGTCAAGATGTTCATTTTGATGAAGTCCTCAAGCAGAACCCTCACATATGTATCTGTCCCACTCTTTTCTTCTTCCCTCTTATATAAGATTCCCGACCACACAATTCTCTTTCAGTCCCATGCTATCACTATCATACATACTTATACGGCTATTGCTAAGGAAATCTGAATGTATTACTTGTACTAATAATGTTACTTAGAGGTGTACATTACATTCTAATTATAATAATACTGAATAAGATACTTATGATATTTAGTTTCCTACGTATCACACATGACACTAATTAACCATCCACATCTGACTTGATACGGAATGTACATTTATACTGCTATGTGATAATGTTTGCAAACATATAGAAACATCTGAATATATAAATTTTGTATTTTGTTTTTACATAATGATATTACATTACGCCTTGCCAACTCAACTGCTACACTGTATCATTTGTATTCTAAGTACGGTATGTCAAAAAGATGCTCAACAGGTAATGTCGGATCTCGACCAAACATAAGGAAGTATGGTATATAACCTGTAAATGAGTGTATCGTCAAATTACATATCATGTTCATTAATTCAGGCCAGTTCCGCTTTTGTTTTGGTGACAATGTGCGCAGATTGTTACGCATCGTCCGACTCTATCGTTCAACTTGACCGTTTCCTTCTGAATGATATGGTGCTGTTGGGCTTTTTGCAACATTGTATAATCTGCAAAGTTCTTTCACAACAAAACTTTGAAAATCCTTACCCTGACCACTGTGAATTCTGTTTGGAAATCGTAAAAACCATTCCTTTATCAATGTTTTCGCCACTGATGTTGCTTTCTGATCCTTTGTTGCTACACCTTGTGTCAGAATTTTTTTCTTTATCTCACTTTTTACAAAATGATGAAATCAATTGCTAAATTTCCTTGTGGTTGGAAAGCTAGTAGATTTCCTATTGGTGGTTTAATTGTTGAAATCGATGCTTATCATACATATCTCACATTTTTACAATAAAATTCGACATCTTTCTGCATTGTTGTCCAGTAACACCTTTTCTTAATAAGTGACATAGTTCTTCTTGCACCTTGTCCTGCACGGTTATGAAGTCATTCTGGCACGTGTTCTTTCAATGGTGGTAATAATAGTTGTCTTACAGGACCATTTTCACCGTCAATATCTCTATAAAGTACATTGTCTAAGGTATTAAGTTTCTCTCTTTGTTTCAATAACTTTCTTACATCTGTCGTTTGTCTTTAAATCTCTCAATGAAGACTTCTGTCGATTCTTCAGCCTGAAAATTATACCACTGGCGATTGAATCAATTGCTTGGAGCGATGCTATTTCCGCATATTCATAATCAGACTAGTTGCGTCTACACATTTATTTATCTGACATGTCCATAAACAGCATAATTACATATCCGTCCGTCATTGGATATCCTATCATAATACCATTACATTCTGAAAAACAGATTCAGACTAAATTAAAGCAGTTTCCATTCTTCGTAATGGTTTACGATTGGATGCATCGACATCCTGTCTGGAATTATACATTGAACTTAAACTGCACAGGCTAGCTAGCCAATCGCATCTCCGTGGCTCCAAGTGTCGCTTTTTGAAGGTCACTAAGGAGGTTATTATCGTGTATTTAGCTCCAAGTAAAAATTATCTAAATTTGTCTGTCACGGCCAATTTGAGTGCTTAAGGTTCCAATTTCATTGAACTCAATTTTCCATGTTTTATTCAGCTGGCCGTAACGTTCTTTATTCATTTGCGATTACAATGTTTCTGTTATCTTGCTCTGGTGAGATTTCTGCACCCAATCCATCCAAACTAGCATCTGTCTCTAAAATAAAACTTCTCTTAAAATATGTGTATCCCAATATTGGAGATGAGACAAGTTTTTCTTTAAGCAAATCGAAAGTGACATCATATTCTTTAGTCCACACTTAGGTTTTCATCAAGACGTTATAGCTTCCGTTTTCTTTGGGTCAGTCGAGATCCCATTCGCTGAAACGATGTGTTCTAAGTATTTTACCAATGTTTAAAAGAAATGACATGCCGATGGCTTCAATTTTAAACCATGACTTTTGAGTTTTGAAAATACAATATCCAATCTATTCAAGTGTTTCTTTTTTATTTTTGGTATTTGAGAAAACCAAAATATCACCCAAATACAACAATAAAATATCAGAAGTTTCATCCGAAAAAACGTGCTTCCATTTATATTTGAATTGTAGCTGGAATATTACACAAAAGCAAAGGGCATACGTGTGTAAGTCAAAGGGCATATGTGTGCAAGTCAAAGGGCATACGTGTGTAAGTCAAAGGGCATACGTGTGTAAGTCAAAGGGCATACGTGTGTAAGTCAAAGGGCATACGTGTGTAAGTCAAAGGGCATACGTGTGGCATACGTGTGTAAGTCAAAGGGCACGTGTGTAACAAAGGGCATACGTGTGTAAGTCAAAGGGCATACGTGTGTAAGTCAAGGGCATACGGGCATAGGGCATACGTGTGTAAGTCAAAGGGCATACGTGTGTAAGTCAAAGGGCATACGTGTGTAAGTCAAAGGGCATACGTGTGTAAGTCAAAGGGCATACGTGTGTAAGTCAAAGGGCATACGTGTGTAAGTCAAAGGGCATACGTGTGTAAGTCAAAGGGCATACGTGTGTAAGTCATAGGGCATACGTGTGTAAGTCAAAGGGCATACGTGTGTAAGTCAAAGGGCATACGTGTGTAAGTCAAAGGGCATACGTGTGTAAGTCAAAGGGCATATGTATTCATAAAGTCCTCCTGTTCCGAGTCTAACTGCTGTAGAGTTTTCTTCCATGGCTACCTGGTGATATCGTTGGACCATGTCAATTGATATCAAGTATTTTGTCCCATGAATAACATTTAATGTTTTAAGAAAGATTAAAGATAGCATCTTATTGTTCTCGATAGTCAACGCCTAAACTAATACATTTGTCCTTTTCCAAACGATAACCACAGCTGAAAAGAACTGCTGCTTTGCCTTATTACCCCTTGTTCTAATAGTTTCCTTATATGTTGTTTTACTTCATTGATTTGATGAGGCGATATTCGACGAAGAGGAACTCGAACACGAAATTCATTTGTCAACTTTATTGATGTTTATTTAAAGTTGTATACTAGAGATAGTTTTCGTCTGTACTGAATGCGTCCGAATGTTTTTCACAAGTAAATCGAATTATTCCTTGTTCATTTGTGAAATGTATATTTCCTACATCAAAGTTTTGTTTATTTTGTTGAATATCAATTTTGTTTCAATTTGTATTCGTCGTATAGAAAATGTTGTCTTTAGTTACACCAATATCATATCATTAACGCTAGATTTATTGACATCTACTTTGTTCAAAGTTCCTATACGACTCTTTGCTTTTAACCACATGTCTTTGCTGCTGATGTCACCAACGCGCACCAGAATTACTGTTCCAAGGGTATCAATTACCATCTTGTGAAGAACTAGACATATCATAGATAGCTTGTACTATGGTAGTGTATTCTTTTCTGTTCTTGTATTGATGTATTGAACCGATGATAACTTTCATTGAGTAAGTTAGAAATTTTAAATTTTAACGCCTAGCGACTTTTACAAAACATATATTTACATACCGACTGCAATTCCCTTCATTGCAAGTATATAGAGTGGAATGTTTCATATTCTGGTAAACACAGTCACGTGCCCCGAGTATTAACCACTTTACTTTTCAGCGTAAGAATACATGAACGAATCAATAAAGAATAGAATATCACATGTTTATTTCTTATATATTTAATCTTAAAAGCCATACATAAGGCCTATCACAAAACAAATAAAAAACACAGAAAGAAATCGGAAACACGAGACTACATCTGTAGCACATTGTACAGCCTACAGGCCCATATCGCGATATGTCTAGGTCATGTTATGACCAGAACCACAGACCACCGTCTGGCTTCACAGTTACAACAGAAAAAAGAAAGTAAGGCCTAGTGAAACTTTGTCAAGCATCTCTTGATAAACTAGTCGATTTGTTTGCCTTCAATGGATATTCATATAAGAAACAATTCGTCACCCGCATCGTGTGAAATTAGGTCGTGTGAAATGGGCTTACTTATGTAGGTTACGTACCAATCAGTCATCGTGGTTCCCAGCTGCTTGGTAAAAATGTCAAATAAAATGGCTTCTTTCAGTTGTCATAAATTAATATTAGCTGACTCACTTCTTGTAAGTCACACTAAATCTTTCTATAGTATATCCCATTTATAATATCAGAATTCAAACGCAAATTCGTTGTAAATACATTATTCAGCATACTCATGGGCGCAGCCATTTGCAATTTCAATTCTCTTCTGACACATTTAACCTTCCGGTCACCAAGCAGACGAATATTCTAAAATAACTTAAAAGCAATCTGAAACTTATTCAAAATTTTCCATATCAATATTTTCTTTCAAAATGATATAAAAACAAGAAAATAAACCTTAATTCCATTTAGTTTTCCGGACAGAAAAGGGGAACTACTTCTCATGTCAAAACAGCTGTTGAGCTATACGTCATACGTAAACACCCCACCCCCCCGCAAATTCAGTATACCGGAATGAATTTAGTATCCAGTAGACAACATTTTCACTGAAAAATGGTAATATATATAAATATAAGGATTGTTTTTCATTTTTTTGACTTCATTCGAATATAATGGCAATACATTATGGAAAACAATTCAATGTGCAGCACTTCGTGCTGCACAGAATTTTTTTCCATAATGCATTGCCATTATATTCGAATGAAGTAAAAAAAAATGAAAAACAATCCTTAAATACATCATCTTGTTCTGTCACTTTGAGAACTGATATTTCTTGTCTCTTCTGTTTCATTTCTAAATGTTATAATGTCATCTTTCAAGATATCTTTCAAATCTTTTAATATGTTGCACCCCAAAATGTCATCAAATGGGCCAACAATTGCATTTTCTTTAGCGACAAGACATCAACCTTAGAATATACACATTCTCACATTTCAGCGTCAACCTCCACATATCCATGTAAAAAATTCAGATACCAAAGTATAAATCAATAGAATGTCCAGGACATAGATACAAATCCGGATAAAATGGACAAACACGGACCTCTAGAAACCAAGAGGTGGGATCAGGTGCCATGGAGGAGTAAGCATCCTCTGTCGACCGGTCACACCCGCCGTGAGTCCACAGTCAAGTCCAATGAAACACTTGAGCAGTGTATCCTCGTCACAATTGGTACAGACGTCTCAACAACCGCCAACGAAAAGGCAACTCAGCAATTCACTTTGTGAAACAGAGTAGTCGCAAACAAGCGTATTATACCGACCGTAAAATTTGCAGAACGTTGATATTAAACGCGAATTTCGATATCTCTGTGTCAATAATTTGTCAGTGAGTAGTTTACCTCTGTATATGAAATCTTCATATGTTGTACACGCCCTGGCATATCGGATCATTTGTGAAATATAAACTCCATATGCGGGTGACTGAGGGATATTACTACTTAAATATGGAAAATGTACGATGGGAAAGCCGAAATCGTCGCGTTTGTCGTATAGCTTAGTTGCTAATTTCCCGTCTGTGTTTTTATTAAGTAAAATGTCTAAGTATGAAGCGTGTGTGCTTGATTCTGTTGTATCTTTAATTTCTAGTTCCTTGGGATATATCGCATTGACATATGTATGAAAATTGTCATTATTAATTGACAAAACGTCGTCTATATAGCTAAATGTCAAATTAAAGGACACGGCTAACTTTTTCTTCTTTTGATTCAGCAGTTTCTGACTTTACGTTCCCACAGGTTTAATCATAATTACATTATCATATCAATATTCTAACAAACATCGAACAGAATCACCGTACAATAGGTAGTATTAAATATAAGGTCGTCTTTCATGACTGATAAAACGTTGATTAAACGTTTGTTCTTCGATAAAACGTTGATAAGACGTTTGTTCTTCTCTAATAATTTCTGTTGATCGGAAGTAAAACTCACGGAAAACAAAAACAAAAAGAAAACAAAACAAGAAAGAAAAAAAGAAAAAAAACACAAAAACAAAACAAAAACAAAAAAGCCATATATGTAAATGAAGGGAGTATCCGCAGGGATCAAGTTGGGGTGAGTGCGACATCTCGATGTTGGTAGCCATTTGGATCTGACGCGCGGTCACTATCTTGGATGACGTCGGCTGTTGGTGGCCATCTTCGATTGGCTCAAGTGAGCTATAGTTCGGCGTCCGTAAACTTTTCATATTTTCTACTTCTTGTCCGATACGATACCATTAAAGGGATTTTGACGAAACTTCGCAGGAAGGAAGTGCTCAAGGTCCTTTACCAATGTTATAGTTTTAAGTCAGATTGGCCAAGGGGTGGATCCAGAGCGGTTCCGAATAGGTACAAAAAAGCACCCCTTTTTAAAAATCTTCTTTTCCAGAACCACTGCATGAACTGAAAAACGAATTGTTTCTTAGTGATTTACATGGATGTATGATTTAAGTTTGTATTTTTCGTCTTTTCACACTTTGTCATTTTCATTCATTTCTGCATGATTTCTTCAATTATCTCCCCTTGCATTCACTTTGATGCATTCATTTAATGTGTTTTACTTGTAATTAGGTGATGAAATATTTTTGAGCAAGAATTTTGCCGAAATTTGATTACTATAATCTTTTATGAATTTCTTAAAACAACAATATTTATGTTTCTTGGCCAGATCAGCCTACATGTATATATTCTTCTTGGTCTTCTTTCCACATTTGTAGATGGTTCTCAGGTGAGCGATTGGGACCCTGTTTGGCCTCTTGTTGTTTTTTTTATCTTATCCTCATTCATTCATAATGATGCATTCATTTTATATGTTTTACATATAATTAGGTAGAGAATTGATTTCCTGAAAGAATTTTGGTGAAATTAAATTTTTTGATTTTTTCTATGAAATTTTAAAACTTTAAAGGAAGCAAGTACCCAAGTTCCAGTACCAAGATTAATTTTTTTACCAGATCGACTCAGAGGGGTGGATCCAGAGTGGGACAAAATAGGTTTCAGAGGATACCACTCTTTGAAAATCTTTTCCAGAACTGCTGCATAGATTGAAAAACTAATTGAACCTGAGTTATTTAAATGGACTCCTGATTCTATTTCCAGTTTTTGGAATGAATTGGAAAATTAACTTTTAATATGATTTTGACATCTTTCCCGGTTTTGTCAATTTCATTCCGGCATTTTAAAGTCTCCTCCACTCCCAAGGAGTGTTATAATAATTTGTAAATTGAGATTCCCATATTTGTTAGATACCAACATAGTTCAGGTAAGCATTGTGGCTCATGAGCCTCTTGTTTATATTTCTATGAATACTTGGTATGGTATCACAAGAAGCGATAATGTTTCAACATATTACGGATTATATTGTGTTGTTTCAACTTTCTGCGGGGTTGGAGTTATGACCGTTCGTGACCTAGTTACTGGTTCCTTGTGTCCAATTCCCTTGTGGGCGCAAATAGTCCCCAAGTTGTCGCCCTAATATTTCGAGATTCGGCATGTGTGATTGGTATCATGTGGGAATGTACCTATCATAAAATGAAGATGCAGCGTTAATTTTCACGAGAGTTATAGCCCTTTAATTGCCAAAAAGGACATGATATACATTTTTTATTATTATTCTTTTCAGATTTAGTGTGGTATGTCAAGAAGCAATAGTGTTAAAACATATATTACGGGTTTTGTTGTCGTGTTTCAGCGTCCCTTCGTCACTTATCGCTTCGCAACACAGATCGCTGTATACATCATATGTATGCCTCCTTCTCATCAAAATGGCAATAGGATTTCAGGAATAGGCAGAGACGGGCGTATCATGTGCTCGAGGCACTCTTGTTTAACATATTTTAATGGTATTTTCTGGGAGTAACTGTTCTATTAAACACTTACTATCAAGCATTAAACAACGAGTGAATACTCAGTGCACGCAGTGCAGGATCAATCTTCAAACATTTACTGTTCATCGAAAGTAAAATTATAATTCAAATCAACGTAGTCCTTATGTCGATGTCCCATTAAGGAACAAATAAGATAGATAATCTTTGTAAAATAATATTTAGTGCACACAATATTGCATAGAAAAAGGATTTTTTTTCTTAATTTGTTCCTCGATAGACTGCCTTTAGATCCATCGATCCATGTAATACCAGGGTCGGCGGATTGCATGACAAAAATGCCTGTGCTACAAAGTCTGTATCAAGTTTGATATATAATACTTATACATGTATCATGAAAATCAAAATATCCAAGAGTTTTGTTGTGTATTTGCTCATGTAAAATGCATATTCATATTCATATTCAAGGGCGTATGACATATGGGGAAGGGGCGCAGCGGGGGCACGTGCCCCATCCCACTTTTGAAACTAGGGGGGGGACAAGTATGTTTGTGCTCCCATCCCACACACACACACACTTTTTGACGTAATTTCTTTTATCACACAGCCACACTTTAAAAAGCAAAGCAGTAGTTATACTTGTTGAATAATTGATTTTCCGGAATCCGTACTTATTATCACCAAAATTTTCGCTCCTCGCTACGCTCGGACAAAACAATTACATTATATATACTCTTTCATCCCTGTTGCCCATCATTTAGGTAAAGAAATTTTTGTTTTCTTTTCCTCAGCTTATATG